>VZRN01002074.1:2836439-2868505 GCA_013397935.1 Dasyornis broadbenti
TTTTTTTCTTCAGGGTTTAGGGTTTCTTAAGGCACTGAGGCATATTTTCTCATATATGGAAAACAGAGAACAGCACAACATAACAGCTTTTCACAGTAACATTTTACTAGTAATTCTGCCTTCCTCATTGCCTCCAAATCTCTTGCATGAAAAGCATTGTATCCTAGTGACTGGCCTTGAGCCTTAAAGGGAATTTAGTTATATGGTTCTGAGCAGATCATCTCCCCCCCCCCAGTTTGTTTGCCAAATGAGTGTCTAATTTACATTCTCAATTACCTGAATTGCACGCATAAATGAGCTAATGAAACACGCAAATGTGTAACTGGCCATAAATAGTCATTTCTATGTGCAATTTCCGTAATTGCACGCTCCTCATGATTTTGAAAATCAAGAACCTAATGTTAATTTGATGCTAGTTCATCTTGTATAACAGTTATATTTAAAGATTAAGTTTATCACTCAGCAAATGTGGCAGCCTTGTTCTATTATGTCTTTTCTCCATTATGGTTAATTGGCGGATAACAGAGTTTAACATTGCAGGGACTCTTTTCTGCTGATAAGCAGGATTCAAACATTTTCCTAAAATAAGCAGGACTGCAAATCTATTTATATACTATACTGTGTCACAATAACCACAAATTTATACTCCTTTAAGCAGCGTGTTTTAAAAGAAATATGCATTTGAGGTAATGAGATTTTGGGGAAAGAGATAATAAGTCACACAACTATTTTTATCCAAATGTTCTGATTCACAATAATCACATTACAGAAATATCTAATTAATGTAACACTTTGATTCAGTCATGGGTCCTGCCAAAGCCTAAGTCTCATTTTCTGTTTTCAAATGTAGGAAATCTTTTAACTCTCGTTACTTATTCTGCTGTCACCCCATCTGTTTTTCTCTTAGGTTACAATTGCTTTCTGGATAACATAGAATTAAGACCTTTATGAGAAAGATTAGCAAGTGCCATGATGTGACTGACGAATTCAAGTATCATATGAAAACTGCTACATAATTACACTCAATGATTCAGGTATTTTGTACTATTAAATTGTATGGTGTAAAGACCAAGAATGTATATTGCAGTAGTAGTTCTAAGTCATTGGACATAGTTCATTTTAAAATCAAAACGCCTATTTCAACCACTTTAATGATTAGACTGTAAACAATATAATTCAATTGCAGGGATTATGTTTTAATCTTCTGAAGGTAAGATCTGACTTTGTATTTCTCTTTCAGTGGTTTTAACAATAGCAATAGGGTTGATAAATGCAGAGCCAGAAATATTATGTTCATTATTGCAAACAATGCACAGAAACATTACTGAATAACAATAGCTGAAAGAGTAATCCAAAGTATATTAAGAGGATAATGTTGATTATGTTTATAGTTAGATAACAAGTTATGGCTGAACGCCATTCAAAGCATTTTACAGATTAGGCCTCAGGCCTGTAATCTGTTTCACTCAGGAAATCCCCCAAGCCATCTGTGGGACTACTACAAGAAATATTTAGGTCTTGTCATGCATATGTCAGTGTGTCTTTCCTGTCCCAGGCCTAGTAATATGATAAGTTTTGTAATATAGGTTATATTTACAAAAAAAACCAAACAAAAAATCCATTAGAACAGACAGTCATGCTAATGAGTAGAAGCCAATAAATGTGGGAAAACTCAAACTTGCCTTCAATAGCTGCTGGTTTCTTTCTTGGACTGTGTTCCAGAAGAAGACGAGGTGGTGGTACGAATTCCTTATGTCCTGCACCTAAGTATACAGGTTAAGAAGCATAGAAAATGTATTCACCAAAAGGCTCAGCAGTTTCACTGGGAGGCTGAGCTCCCTTCAAAATTGTTCATGTTAAAAATATTACACTGTGCATAAAAGCTATTATCTTTCAGCTACCATAAGAAGGAAATGTATTTCTCAACAAATAGAGTAATTTATTTTTAAGAGTCACATTTGAAATCAGTGAAGTCCAAGTGACTCAAACATATGCTGAAATGCTTACAGTTCTGTTTTTCTTCATTAGACTCAAAAGAGAAGAATAATACTATGATAATAAGGTTACATACTCATGATGCTACTTCTACAATAAAGTCTTATTTTCTTCTGTCAAACAAATGATCTTCAGTAGCTCCCTCAAGTCCACTTATTATGAACTCCTGGAAACACCAGTAAAAATCATGATGTTTCTCATCCTTAAGGATTATTCTTAATTAGCCAATACTAACCAGGTCATGCATTGTAAACACTGATGAGGTTCTGATTCCAGCTGCTGACTGAAACACCTTTACTCTCTCGGAGTGTTCAGCTGGGACTTTCTGTACTGTCTTAGCCTATGTGCAGACACCATGCTTTGTAAAAACATTTTACACTTCATTTCTCCAAAGATTCACAAACATATTTAATGTTCTCTTATATTTCTTATGCTTATTTTCTAGTTTATGACATATTTGCAATCTCCTTTGAAGTTATTTCACTGGCATTTAGTCTCAATAACTATCTTGTCACTGTCAATTGGAAAGTTCAATTTTTTGTGACCTGAGAAATAAAATTAAGTAGTTAAATATATTATTGATTCAGTCATATGCACCAGCATACATTCACTGCACCAGAGTCCACATGCAATCAGGCTGTTAAATCTCAGATGCAGCTTCACATCAGAAACTCAAAGCCATGCCTCATGCTTGATGACAGACTTGAAAGAGAAATTAAGATTTTGATGGTCCTTGGAAACTGCAGCATCTTACTTACCCCTCTCATTTTGCAAAGGTGTGTATGTATACTCATAGGGAATACATAGGAAAAACATCATCTTGAAGACAGCAGCGGGATTTGAGGATCGTGGTCTTAATGTTATTGCATCTCATCAACATATGTACAATTGCAGGCACATAATTTGCAAGCATGTCCAGTAATTTGTATAAAACATCACACACAGAGCTGCTCGAACTCGACTTGTGCCTGAGCCGCTGACAAAATGTTGACACATTGATAAAACCAATGTATTGAAGGTACTTTGCAACAAAATGTAATAATCTTACATTTTGCACCTATTTCCTGTCTTGGGAATAAACTCCAGTGGTTATTTACCAATCTCATCACAGAATAAATTAATGTTAGGCAAGTCTCAGGAATCCAGATGTTTAGCCATGATTTGCCAAACACTTTATGTCTGAAAACAAAAAAATCTTGAAGTTGCAACTGAACTAATGAGCTGCTGAATACCTTTGTCGCCAACTAGAATAGAAAAGCTATATCCATAACCTCCGTCAACATACTGAAACTTCATCGATTGAATTTCTAGTTCAGAATGAAAACGAAAACCAACATAACAATTAATGAATAGTAGGTAATCTTATTCTTCTACTTTTGATCAAAGTCTTAGACTAAAGATTAGTTCTTTTTTTTCCCCCCTTTTTTTCCCCCTTTCCAAAACTAGATCACCTAACCCCAGATAGAAAAAGCGACAATTTATATAACTTGGAGTAATTGTTTTGTGTGAAAGAGGATAAAGGGCCGTGGCTCAGCATGTTGAGTAGGTGAGTAATGAAGAAGGAGAGCCAATAATTTGGACTGCAGTGTGGTATCTACAGCGTGGGGCAATGATCTAACTCTTCTAGGTCACACTGTAGGCTGGCCCCATTATCTCCCTGCTCTTTGCTGTAGCAGCAATTTTCTAATGATTGCACCAGTGTGCGCATAATGCCACTATGATACCACTTATTGCTAATGACTTGTCGAGTTCTATTTTATAGCTTTACAAGTTTTAAGCAAATCATTTATTTCATGCAAATTGACCACATGATCCAATATGAGAGTGTTTTAAGCACGAAAAGCTTAAGATTCACAGATCAAAAACTTTCCCTTAGGCCAAAATGTTTGTTCTGAACAGGTTTCCATCCACTCTGATAAAGGGCTTCTTTAATGTTTCCATGTCTTATTAAATGTCTCCCTATTCACTTTGATGGGAATGCAAAGGACAGTAGATGAATAAATATTTTATCCATTCTTTTGATAAAATATGTTAAAGGGGATAACCTAAGTCAAATTTCTTTTCTTTCCCTTTTTCCTCTCCTCTTTAAGTTATAAAGCACAAGTGGTTTTCTGTAGTACAGACAAGTCATAAATAGAAATGAGGAATTGGCTTCAACAGAGCAGACCATTAGGATTAATGCTGTCTCCTATCTTGACTCTAGCAGTGGCCGGTTGAACACATATCCATGATGGAAATGAGAGGAAGGCAGGATGTTTTTAATGCTCCCAGTGGACAATCAGATTAGTCCATGAATCACGAGAAGTTATTATCCAGATTACCACTATTATTACTGGACATACACTTATCTTAGAGCAACAAAAAGCACTGCATAGTTATTTGTTCCTCATTTCAAACGTAGCCTTCATTTTTCTACTGTGAGATAAGCCACAAAGGTTCATTTAAACTGCTTTTAAAAAAAAAAAAAAATTATTAGGTTTTGATTTCTCTGAAAGATGTAATTACAAGCACAAAAATGTGCATGAATTTCTATGCTAATATATCCGTAGAGTTGATCCATAACATTTTTATGTGTAATCATGTCCATGTAATCATGCTATAGGTGTCTCCTTCATATATGATATTGTAAAGAGCTGACAACAAATTACATCTGATGAAAACAGAAAGAGTGAAATATTTTGGATTTAAGCTCATGGGAATGCTCTCACCAGGAGAAAAAAGTGTCACCTTAAGACATGAATACTTTCCTCCACTGCCTGAAAGGAAAGCAAGAGGCTGCAAGGTTAAGTAAAAGGTTTAGGACACTAGATGGGAACATGAATAGTTCATTGTAAATCAGCTACAGTCCTTGAGCTCTGGGAAACTTCTGTCATCAGTGTTTATTAAATTGCTTGAGATGTCTTGATGAAATTAATTCTGACTTGGTTTATTAATATTTTAGATTTTTTATTGCATGATAAGGAATACAAGACAAACCTTAATTACCTTCTTTTCTCAATCTAGGAAATGTCTTTCTATGTGTGTCAAAAATGTCATGTTTGAATATTGTGCATAAATTGATTTCTTATGCTAATACCAAATTATGTGAGTTTTTTGTCTTCCCTGATCTTCTGAGTTCAATTTGTCTGCAGTGACCATAATAGATTAAGTGTCTAAATATATCTTTCTAGATAAAAAGATAAACTAATTATAATATTATTATAATATTGTTATTTTATTACTGTTATTATTATTATTATTACTAATATTATTACTATTATTATTACTATTATTGTACTACAGCCATTTCAGACTGGTGAATATTCCAGTTGGATATAGAGAGAAATAATCCCATCACAGAGTGCAATATGTGGAAATACCATTCCTATAACTGTTCATTTCCTCACATCCATATACCGGTTGCTTGAACAGCAGGAATCCTACAGCCCAACAGCACCAACATTTTTTACAGCACCTCTCAGTGCAGCAAAATATCTTCGGATAAATATCATCCTGCTCAGATGTGACATCATTTTCTAGTGATAGTAAAAATAACTCAAATAAAGTAAGTGTCTTTGCAGAGTAATTTGTTATGAAAAGTAAATTCCAATCAAATGTTTAATGAATGCTGGAACAAGACATGGTTCAGCAGAATGAGGCAGGACTGCCAAATATGCTTTTAGAGGACTGAAAACATAACGGAGTGCAACCGTTTTGTCCAGGCTTCCAGTTTCGACATGTAAGTTGCTGCAAGTTAAAGGTGAGTGTCTTCCCAGCTATCAGTCGTTATTCTCCAGACATTAGCCTGTGACTATTCGGAGGAAGGGTTTCTCTGCTTAGTACGTGTACATGAAAATCCATGAGCAAACTGCTTTTCGTTAAGAAAGAACAGCTGAGGAACAAGAGGTGAGATTGTGCAACTGTACTAAACGATGCAAATGCTCATTTTCTGGAACAAAATAGTTGAAATAGTGATGCCCCATATAGGCATTTATTTCACTGTGACTTAAGGATTTCATGCACACTGGCAATTAAAGGTTGCCTGGGAGCATTACTGGGCTCTGGAATTCAGACTTACCTATCCTGCAACAGGTTTTTGAATAGGCTCTGACAACTTTGACCTGTGCCAAACACCAGTGTCTCAAAAAATTCATTGGCTCAGTTCAATAATTGGCAGGGGCCAGGGACCACTTCCATAGCTAGCTGAAATACAGCCAGCCCATTTTGATCTTGAGGAAGTATACTGGATGTGGATCTGTCTATGAGAGAAAAAATCACCTTCAGAGAGAGAACAGTTGAGTTGAGCTTGATTTAATAGTCTTCATGTGGCCACAAGTCTTAAAAGTGATAACAAAATTATGTCAAATGGGAAAAAAAAAAGTTTAAACAGGGTCTTAATGACCTGTTTGGACCTGAATTTTTTACAGGGGAAGATGGAATTAATGGATAATAAAATAAGACTCTTATGAAAGTATATTTTAGTAGCCAACATATATTTCAGTTTTTTAATTGCCCTCAGGATGTGTCTCTTTATTAAATGGTTAATTGTCCAACATAAAATGAAACTCTGATTTTGCATAAGGCTGATGACATTACTTAAGAAAAACCTATGTTGCAGTATATGCAGTGATTACCTTTTGCAATGTAATATTTTAAATTTTAGTATTATACTGCATTGACTATAAGCCAGTTACTTTTATGATGCATAAGAAAAGAAGAAAAGGAGAGATTACATGGATAATGCCAAATATATATTCCACTATATCTGTGTATTTAAAATCCATTAAAAATATCACAAATAATTTTGGAACTTACATGAAGTGTAACTTATGAGTATAGCACATTGTTGTGAAATGCTCCCTCAACACACAGACAGTGACACCAGGCCTATTCAAATAACGTAACAGCCTTGGGAAGCCATCCATTTATTAAGCTGAAAGCAAGGACCAGGAGGTTAAAAGTGGGGGTGTAGGAAGGAAGGATGCAGACTGATATTCTAAATGCTCTTTTGAATGGAGTAGGAGGAAGGATTAAATTTCTCTTCTCAAGGCACGAAACAAAAAGTAGCAGGAACTTGATAGCCTATTTTTAATACAGAGAGATTTGAGTTCTTCCTTGGTTTTTGATGATGTATTCTTATATATATATTTATATGTAGAAAGAATATAATATAATATATGCTATATATATGTGCATGCATGAACATATAAATACATATAGATATTTATTTAGAATGAATCATAGAAAGGTTAAGGTTGGAAGGGACCTTGAAGATCATCTACTTCCAAGTTTCTGCCATGGTTTAGTGATGTTTCTGAACAAAAAATACTTGGTTTGGTAATTAAACAGGTGTGAGAATCATTGTTGCAGAGTCCTGGAGGTTGTGTGGACATCAGTTGATGTGTTTTCACTCAGCCACCAAATCCAATTAAAGTCACAGCTGGGAATTTGTTTGATATATTTTTTCTTTTCCTGTGGGTTTGTATCTCACCCAATGCAAGTGTGTATAACAAGTGCACACATGAGTCAGGCAAGAGAGGCATTTTGGGGATTTTTTCTGTTTTAACTTAAAGTTGGATGCTGTGGGTCCAGAGAAATGCATGCAATGTATTTTAGGTGCATGACAGAGTTTGCAATTTAATCTATTCACAAAAATATATCTGTTGAGAACTTCCTTACAGGAATTTTACCACAAAATCCCTCTGTAACTCTATCCATATTTGTGAAAACTGTTCTATTTTTTATGTTCAGAACACTGAAGTCATTAAGGAGTTAAGAGTTTTCATGAACAGTTTAGTCATTATACATTAAGTAAGAAGTCACACAGCCTTTCCTGACATTAAAATAAAATTGAATTGAAAAAATTGAAAATTGAATTTGCTGCCTCCACTTCCTCCCATTATTTATCACGGGCAGTTAGCAGGTAAAAATAAACCTACATGTTATGTTTAGAAATATCGAAAGATGGATCTCAAAGAACTAAGGACCAGGACAGTGAAAATTATGGGTTATTGTGTGGTAATGACGGCTTATTATGGTTATTGCCGCATAGTGGAGTACAAAAGGACTGTAAAGGCAGATTATAAAATGAAAAGACATATTCAGTTTTTCTCTCTCTCCCCAAATAACCTTTAATAAATTGATATCATATACAGCAACCCCTAGCATAATTAGCGTGAATATCAGGAGTTGGTATAGATGCTTTTTTTTTTCACAATATGAAGTATCCAATTAAAACAAGAAAGAAAACACTGCAACTAAATACTTGCAGCTAACAATTAAACAGAATGGAGGGTACTTATAAGCTGTTATGATGAAAAACAATAGGCTGACTATGCCATGTGGTCACTGCTCAGTAACTTATGTTCTTTGTATTTGGTTTATCTGTACACATCATTGCTTCAACCATCCTTAGTCCAACTACATCTAAGAAACATTCAGTGCTCAAGTGATTGCTGCAAGAATTCTAATACTTTATGTTGTCTTCAAGAAAGAGTGCCTATGCCAGTTTTTGCAATACAAAAACAGCCTAACATGGATAAAATCGAATTACAGATGGTATAATCTCTCACAATTACAGATATTTGTTCATAATAAATATGTTTAATATAGAAATCACTGGAAGTCAAACTAAATCCAAATATCTCTGTCCCCAAGCCACAAAGTGGTATTATATCTTTGTGTCTTTTTGCTGGAATGAGAAAAACAAGAAGTTAATGATTGTTACCTGTCTTGTCTATACTTGACAGTGACCTAAGACAGTGAATCCATAGACGTTTTTCAGAAGTTAGAATTTCAATAAAGCAGTTTGAAGTTAGAGGGAAGGGAATTGAGAGGTTTTATTAGATCAAATAACAGGAGTAGGGCCCAAAGGAGCAGAAGTGTTGGCTCTTAACACCTATTTACTCACTCTCACTGAGAACACTGGGAGCTAAGTGCCATGGCTGTAATTATGAGAAATACTGGAACAAAAAACATTCATTTCTGGAGCTAATGATTACTTTAAACCAATAATGCTTTCGTAACTTCTGATTCTTCCTTTCCTTTGGTTTACCCAGGCCTCTATCCTTTAAAGAGGTTATTTTTAGGACAAAGAATCCTGGGATTCACTGTCATGAGTTCTAACCCTTGTGCTTAAAGCATTGTCCCTGATTTCTGGGGAAATAACTTAACTTACCATGTCTTTCCATTGAACCTATAAATGGATCTAACAGAAATTAAAAAAAAAAAAAAATAAAAAAAATTGAATGTTGTGAGCATACAGCAACTAAAAGTTCCAAATCTTAACATCTATGAAAGCCAAAGCTGTAAAGGCCAAGATTTTGTTCTGATGCCAGAACGGTTTAGGTTCCTTTTGTTTGAACCATTTGGATAGGGAACATCCTCCACATATATTCAAGAAAATATTTCCCTCTCTGTTTCTTCTTTTCCCCTTTCTCTCACTTCCAAAATACTATAGCAATTGGTATTAATATTTTACCAAGTGGCACCACTGTTTCCTTGATTA
Source organism: Dasyornis broadbenti (assembly GCA_013397935.1). Lineage (NCBI taxonomy): Eukaryota > Metazoa > Chordata > Aves > Passeriformes > Dasyornithidae > Dasyornis > Dasyornis broadbenti. Next base: position 2,845,921 of record VZRN01002074.1, read on the forward strand.
AATCAACAGCTGCTCCTGATAACATAATTTGAAATCTTATGGAAAACTTGTCATTTCAAGTCTTCATTTGAACAAAATTCTTGCTTGCACATTTGCAGCGTACTTCTTGAATGTGTGTAGGCTCTCTCACTACTAGACATTTAAAAGTTAACTTTCAAACACCTTTATCTAGATAAGTCACCCAAGGGATCCATTTATAGTCAATGGAGAGAAATTGGTACCTTCAAAGGGTGATTCATCTTTTCTATCTTAGGCATCTTTCTTAGGATGAAATTGTCCTCTGGAGGCCTCCATTTCTTACCATTGACTATAAAGACAGCTAAAGGTTAAAATTTGACAATTAACTTTTGGGTATCTAAGTGAGGTGCAATGAATTGCAAACATTTTATTTTGCAGTTCTCCATGAAGATGATGCTACATGCCACCAAAATATTCCAGGATTAAAAGAGCTATGCATGATTTTTCACACTGTAAATGCTGTCTGGTAACACATTGTTCCCCAACCCCCCAACAATTATATGAATGAATCTCACATAGAGAAAGGATTTTGTTTTTAAGCTTAACTAAAAAAATCCAAACAAACGAAAACCAAAATAACAGCAACAACAAAAAACCAAACCCATAAAACAAAAAAGAAAATAGAATTTTTTTAGATACAATACGTGTGGGCATTGAAATCTATGTTATTTAATTTCTCAGATAATATTGAGTGTATTGAAGGACAAAGTGAAACAATAGGAAGGAAAATGAATTAACAGAGAGAAGAATAGAGGTTCCTCATTAAGAAAAAATAAATAAGTCTTGACTCATTGTAAGTATATGTCATAAGTTACATGTCTTTTGCCAAAACAGATACATGCAGAAAGAAAGATGACATCAAAAGAAGATGCACCTAAAGAGAGAATGGTGAAATGAATGGATCTGCCACAGCTTACAGTCACAGTGACTGCAGATGAGATGCATAAAGAGGTGGCCATAAAACAAGGCAGGGAGAGGATGTGTCGCTTAGGCCACAGCTTCACACTCTTCTGTCTTCTGCTTTGCATGTCCTCAGAGCAGAAGAGGTGAGGAGTTATTGCTAAGCTGAAATGCTTCATGATGGAATGTATCCTGTTAAAGCGCTTGTAGATCTTTCTATGCTCTTTCTATCCATGTGATTTGGTGAACCGGTACCATTACTGTTGTTAAAACTGAGCCTCATAATTTTCCAGCAGAGAAAGCATAGAATCTATATGGGGATAAGAAGAGTAACTTCTAGTTCCATGACAGAGCTACAGATTTTTTGTTGTTGTTGTTGTTGTTTTTTGGGGGGTTTTTTGTGGTTTTGTTTTTTTGTTTTTTGGTTTTTTTTGTTAATGAAAAATTCAGGAGAAAACTGGAAGCCCTTCAGTACACATTTTTTCCTTCTTCATGATGTTCCAGTGTATTCAGCATTAGGCTGTGTTTAAAGGTACATTGTATAGATGTCAGCTATTTTCCTTTTCATTAAATTTGAGAGAGGTTCATTGTATGGTGATTCACTGCCCTAAGAATTTTCAGAAGCGTATTCTAAAGGTAACAGATTCATTAGCTCACTTATAATTTTAGAGTTATGTAACCTGGTCTTATACAACTAACTGAAGGAGAAGATTGTGGGTTATCATGTCTCATCAAAGACAAATGTTCACTTGCAACCCATGTAGGATTCCTGCTATTCTGAAATGGCTGCTATTTAAGATGCTGTTGGCTGTCTTGTTTGGCTTAAGCAAATCTATTAGGCAGCTGGCTAGAATCTTCAGAGATTGTTGTTTTTATAAATGTTTAAAATATGCATTCTGTGGTGCTCAATGTTACAACACTAAAGCCAAGTTTGTTCTCTAAAATTAGAAAATGATAGAGCCTAGAGATACAAAGATGTGAGCCTATTTAGAAAATCCTAAAGACTTTTTCAATATTCATAAAGACTTTTTTAATATACACAAGCAGATGTTTCAGACTATGCAATAAATAAGTCAAACCTTTTAGTGAATCGCCCTTTTGGCTGGTTTAAGAGCTCTTAGAACATATAAAAGGGAAGGACTGAAAGAGACAAATTTTAAACAACTTAAAAAAATTATCTTTCTATGTGTTGAAAATGGCTGAAATATTTTGCCAAAAATAATTGGCTTTACTGGAAGAATAATCATGGCAAGTTTTGAAGTTAGGCAGAGCTGTATGTAGCTGACTTCAGTGGTTGTTTTTTCTGCCAGACATTGCTTATAATACAGTCTCAGATCTATTGACAATTGTATCCCATCCCTTTAAATAACTAATCCTATGTGTGTTCTGAATAGAAATACTGTCAGCAAAATTGGAAACAGTCATAATCATTGTCTGAGTTCATTTGCATATACTGATTTTTAAAACCTGATAAATCTGGGCTTGAAAAGGAGGGTCTTTCTTCTGGGAATTGTTTTTCTCCATACTTGAAACCATCCAAGCTCTAGGAAAGAAACATATGTTCTTATAGGCTGATATTTGGAACTTACGTTTTTCAGATTTCTGAGCTGTTACCTTGCCAACTATGCCTCACAAATATGGATAAAAATACTTTTGGCTTAAATAATTTTCTGCAAATATTTTTCATATTAAATTTACTCCTGACAATGATATTGAGTACAGAAGAAAGATTGTGTAGGTCTATAACCACAGAATCACAGAATGGGTAAGGTTAGAAGGGACCATATTGGCCCATCTTGTCCAACCTCCCTGCTCAATCAGGGTTATCCTAGAACACATGGCACAAGATTGCATCCAAATGGTTCTTGAATATGTCCAGTGAGGGAGACTCCACACCGTCTCTGAGCAATCTGGTCCAGTGCACAGTCACTGCACAGTAAAGAAGTTCTTCATCGTATTCTGGTGGAACTTGCTGTGCATCAGTTTCTGCCCATTGCTTCTTGCACGACTGCTTGGCATCAATAAGAGCCTGGCTTCATCCTCTTGGATCACCCTTCAGGTACTTATGGACATCAATGAGGTCCCCTCTCAGTCATCTGTTCTTAGGGATAAACATGCTCAGCTCTCTCAACCTTTCCTCAAAGGAGAGATGTTCCAGTCCCTTAGTCATCTTCGTTGCCCTCCGCTGGACCTGCTTCCTGTCTCTTTCATACTAAGGAGTCCAGAACTGGACACAACACTCCAGATGTGGCCTTACCAGGGCTGAGCAGAGGGGCAAGATCATCTTCCTCACAACATTCCCTTACCCTGGTCTCCTGGGCTGGAGATTCCTGGGGACTAGTCTTGTCACTGAAAAGCGATGCAAGGAAGGTATTCAGTAACTCTGCTTTCTCTAAATACTCTGTTAACAGGGTGCATCCCTCCATTTAGTAATGGCCCCACATTTTTTTTAGCTTTGCTTTTGTTACTGATGTAGTTGAAGAAGCTCTGGTTGTCCTTGACATCCTTGGCCATATTTAATTTCAGATTAGCTTTGACTCACTCCAACTTACTCTGACAACCTCTGTATATTCATTCCAAGCGGCCTGACCCTGCTTCCATCTCATCCATCACATCCTGTGTATTTTCTGCTTACACTTGAGCAATGACAGGAGCTCCTTTTTCATCCATGCAAGTCTTGCTGTCTCTAATTTCTTGCTTATTAGCATGCATCATTCTTGAGCTTGGAGGAAGTGATCCTTGAATATCAACCAACTCTCTTGGACCCCACTTCCCACCAAGACCTGTTCACATGGGACTCATCCAAGAAGATCCCTAGAGAGGCTAAAGAGAGCTCTCCTGAAATCCATGGTTACGCTCTTATTCTCTGCCGTACTTCCTCCTTTCCCAATGCTGAACTCCACAACCTCATGGTAACTCCAGCCAAGGCAGCCCCCAGCCTTCACAACTCTAACAAGGTCTTCCCTGTTTGTCACTATGAGGTGAACCATCACACCATTCCTGGTGGGATTCTTCACTACCTGTGTCAGGAAGTTGTCATCAGTGTTTACAGGAGCCTCCTGGACTGTTTGTTCCTCATTGTGTTACTTCTCCAGCAGATATTAGTAGTTACATTCCCCCACAAGAACCTGTGCCTGTGACTCTGAGGCTGCATCAAGGTCCTTGTAGAATGCTTCTAATTTTTAACCTACCTGATGTAACATCAGTATCTGTTGTAATAATTCTAACTGGAAATCAATTATGACTATGGGTCATTAAATGTAATGAGTCATTAAATGTAACTATTTTACAGTGTCACTTGTTAAACTTATTTTTACCTTTTAAATGGGAAACAATTTGTTTACTATTAGCTCTTTATGGTATTTTTTTGGCATTTAACTTCTGCCTTTATTTTCTAAATAGCTTACTTTTCAAAACTAAAGTAGTTGAGACTTTTGATGATCCAGCATTGAAATGACCCTCCATATTGAAGCTTGTTTACTGGACTATGTGAAATGTTTATAATACTAAATAGTAGTAATAAAACATAATGCAAGTGTGAGAATGATTTCATTGCGCTAATCTCTCTGCCTTCACAGCTTAAATTGGTTTGTTTCCATTAAAATCAAAGATTTAGACTCATTTACATCAGCAAAGGCTTAGGCTTTTTCTTGTATCACATAATTTTGACCCTCAGAGTGCCTTGCAGTGAACTATCACAGAAAGACATCCATTCCTTTCTGCAGAAGCAGAATATCACACATTCCCTTTGTAGCTGTTTCCGACAGAGGGAGTCATTTGAAATTTTTTTGGCCAAGTTACAATAAAGTGCCATGAGAGTGTTGACAGATGCAGCTTCATGTGCCAGCATCTGTCTCTGACTCAGTGGGATGATATAAACAGGGAATAATGGATAGTTGTTTTGCCTCTGTGGGATGGTGTCAGGATTGTATGCTGATAACATCCTCATTGAGAGATCAATGTCATTTCAGAGTTTGACGAAAGAGACACAGTTTTTGGAGTGAGAGGGGGCTCATGGACAAGAATCTTGTTAAAATGAGATCTGTGGATATCTTTTCACAGTTTCTCATAGCTGAATAGAAGTTTAAAGAAGCAGTATCCAACTCTAAGTGACAGATAATGTTTCTTCTAAGAATTACACATTAATAAATTAGTTCAAAATTTTTCAGTAATTAAAACTTAATTTTTAGTTTGTCATACATGTGTTTAAAATTACTCTTCATTAATTCTTTCCTTTCAGACTCTTTGTAAAGTATTCAAAACTCTCCCAGGATATTAATAGAGAAAGAAATACTACTGTTGTTCAGTCATCTCCATTTATGTCATCAGCAGAAACAAATGTGTTGGCAAGTGTTTCATCATGTGAAGAGCCTTTTGATGAACTGATGGGCAATTAACTGTCAACTCTGAAGACGAATCCGGATGAGTCTTCTCAAATTTTGGTGTACAACATTTCTCTCAGTAGGCAGTAAAAAAGTAAAACAGTTTGAAAAGTAAAACTGGAAAAGTCTCACAGCCTCCCATACTCTTTCTTTAGTATTTCATTAAAACAAATATCTGGCTTGCTTGTTTTCTGCCACTGGGGACAGGGCTATTGAATAGCTAGCACCAGAAAGCATGTCTTCATGGGAAAAAAATAATATTCTTTAGCATTTTCTCTCAAATGTGAAAGCCTCTAACTCAGTTCAGAGTTTTTCATGCTTACTTTCTCCAAAAAACAAGCTAATAATATGCTACTTTCTTATTTGTTATGACTGATTTTTTTTTTCTTTTTCTAATTGCACTGCATCAAATATATCCCCAGAGAAACGACATCAAAGTTGTCTCCATGTAAATGTAATGTAACAAGTTGAAAAGTTTCTCCCTGTCATTGAGATATCCACAACACATCCTAGTCTTTAATCAAGTAGGAGTGACACTTAAAAATAGTTCAAGAGCCTAAAGCATTTTGCTATCTGAACAGCGGAGGGCAAGTATTTAGTTCCAGTGCTACAGCCCACCCACGGCAAATACAGGCAATTTTACTTTCAAAGTTAGGTTGTATTGCTCTAGGGTTTTTTTTTTTGCAGTAATATAGTCCATGATCTTTCAATATTGATGTACCTTTATACCAGTATCTCCATATTTTTTTTATTATTAAATGACAAGTATCCTTCTGACAGTCTTGAAATTCTCTTGCTGTATTATGTAATAACAGTAATCCCTTCTCTTTGACAGAATACTTCTTGAGAAGGGAGAAGAGGTAAGCCTAGGAAGAAAATTGTAGACTTCTGGGACCAAACAGTCTGTGAGATTCCCCATGGACACTCATTACAATTTGCCTTAATTTCTTGACTCTTCATGTTTGTTTGGGGGAGTGTCTTTTGGGTTTTTTTTAATGAACCTATGTGCAAAATGTAAGGCTTCAATGAATTTTTTAATGAGGAGTTGGGATGACTGTTTTACTCTATAGGATACTCTTTTGTGATGTACACATGCCAGAAATCCTGGTGAATTTCTCCAAGGCAAATATTTTTTTGGCAGTATAAGATTAGCAAAATTGTCTACATCACACTGGCTTTGGGACCCTGGCATGGAAATACACATTGAACACATCAGGGTACATTGATGGAAGGAAATGATATGGCCACATTCCTTTGCAGTCTAGCTGTTATTGGAAATAGCTATGTAGTGTAATCATGTGCTTCAGTGATAAGATTTTAGAAGGTCTAAATTGTGAATAATACCACATCTGTGCTCCCTCTGTCTTTGTTGCCAATTAGGCAACTGTAAAGATGATCCAGTAGTGAGCTGGGTTTACTGTGAGATGCAAGTGATTTAACCAACACTAGAACAGAGTAAAACTATGCATGCAAAATAACCTTCTCAGTGGTTAAAAAGAAAACAAAATCAGATCACGAGTAGACAACATGCCTGAGAGGAATAAAAAGGACCATGTTATGGCTAAATATCCAAAACATGCTTATCACTCTTAATTCAGCACGCACAACCCCATGCTGAGGTGCCATGCAGAAAGACAGACATGCAAGAATCCAATTTCAGTAGTTGCAAAAGAAAAAAGGTATTTCATCAGAACAGCTCCTTGATCTGCCAGAGTGGTGGCTGGCAAGCATTGCAGGGAAAGCAGGAAAGAGTGGGAAAACAGGCATATGGCACAGAGGGAATAAAATAGAGTAGATCCAGTTAATTCAGAGAATCATGTGCTCCATGCTAAAAAAGTGACCAGTTAGTGCCCCTGAAATCTGTCTACATGAGGGAGGATTTCAGACTTTTAAAGCCAAAAAAACAGTTATGCAAATAAACTTTAAAACTGCTAATAAGATAGAACCCACTGTCCTACCAATAAAAAATAAAATTATGAATAAAAACTTTAAAGATACTAGTCAAAACAAAATACAGGAATATCAAAAAAAGTATCAAATGCATGGAATAGACTATATCCATGAACCTATATAAGTCAGTGGCCTGCTGCATCAAAAATGTTATCTTGGGCTTCTGAAATACTAGTAGGAAAATAAAGGTACCAGTCAGAACTATTCTTAGTAAACACGCTTTCCAACTTAGGTTTTAATCTTTATAAGAAAAACTTGGAAAATTAACCCTGAAAGAAATGTATGTGAATTCTTCATTTACAGGCAGACAAAAGGAGTACAAAGCAATTTGGACAGAGCAATTTGTTAATGCTGAGACAGTACTGCCTTGGCTGAGAAACTGTAGTCCAGGGACAAATAAGATCAGAAAATCTATGCTTTGGAGGAAAGGAGGTTCAGCAGTCCCCCTGAGAAATTGTCACTTATCACAAGCATGCTAGACAGAAGGTAAAAAATATTTTTAAGGTCCATTTCTCAACAGATAAAATCGGAAAGCAATTTTTTATACTGTATGCAGTAGGCCTCAAGGGGGCTACTTATAAATGTCTCAGTAGAACCCAACGGGTCACTGTTTCAGTCACGATATTCATGGAAAGGACTTCTGGATTAGGAAAAAATGAGTTTGTGGCTAAAACTCCACTGTTATCTATTGTAAGGGGCTAAGAACCTCAAATACTTCTCTTTCATATAAAGTAAAATAGAAGCCTTAGAAGGTATTTGATATTCATACAATTATTGGGACTTACAGGAGGACCTGCATGAAACCAGTCAGTATCAAGGGCAAATACTAACCAGTGAAACAAGAAAATCAGCTAATGCTGCATGAAGCAGCTTAGCAAAAATTCTTCCTTATATGGCTTCCTTGAATTCCCTGTGTACATTTCATTCATTTTTTATAGCTAAGACTGCAGTGACATGATGAAACTTTGAGCAGGTAAAGAACATTTCAGCTTCATTTGTTAATCGATACAAGAGCATTAACTGACCTCCAATAGATTGATGTGGCTGACAAAATATATTAATTGACATATTTTGAAAAGAGTATTTATAAATTAAACCTAAGGGTTGGAGCTTTATTTTTAATATTAATTATTTGGGCACTATGAGATGCCATATTAAGTGAGCTACTTTTCTATAACTTCTTGCTTAAAATGTATATGAAAATAAAACAACCTAGTCTTAGAAACAATGTATACTTTTTTATAACAGAAACATTGCAAAAATACTTTGAAATATCTTTCAGCTGTTTAACCTGTGGTTTCTTACCACACGTGTGTCATGGCACTCTGGTGTGACACAAGAGAAACACTGGAAGGCAGCAGTCATGTCTTTTATGATCTGGAATTCAAGTCATTACAGACTTCCCTCTCTATCTCCTTGCTCCTCTTCATGGTTTACCCAGTTTCCTTGTAGCTGGAAACGTCAAAACTGAAAAAGCCCAAACCTTCCCTTCCTACAGCATGTCTGTCCTGCCTCAGGAGAGTGTCAAACGGGCCAGGGAGCCTTCTGAGAAAAAAAAGATTTTTTTCACTGCTGCTTGTAAATGTCCTGAGAATTGTAAAAGAGATCTTGAAAATCTTCATGAAAGTATTTCTCATGTGGTTCTTGACGGTAAAACTGTGTAAAGCCAGAAACTAGATCATTCACATTGATACAGGGAGTTAATTTTTAAATTAAAGCATGACTAAAGGTCTCTGGAAGGTTTGGCTAGTCGTTCTCCCCATCTGAACCTAAACCAGTCCATTTATAACTGGTTGTCTTTAGAAGTCCTAGAGATACAGTATTCTGTTCTCTTTTAAGGGAACCCCCTACCTCTCCATGCTTCTCTTTGAGAAAAGGCCACACAAATCCTCTCCCTACGGAATCCCAAGCTTGTTCATTTTCCCTCCACAAAAATTTGTGTCCTCCCTCTCCTCTTTGTGAGAGTCTCTGTTTCTCAGCTACATCCTTAGGAATTCCCAGCTCTGTCTGAACCTGGACATGCCAAGAGAGGATGGAAGCCACAAGGCAGAGTTAAGAAAAAGCACAGCTAACTCCGAGGTGTTCCAGTGGAGAGTTTGTTGAGCAAATAACCAACTAAACAAAGTTTGTAAGGCTTAGTGTGTCCTTAAATAGTCTCTCCTTGAGTCCTTTCATGAATGTTATTGCTTTTCATTCCTAGGATTATGTCCTCTCTACAGTATGTCTAGATTTCAGCAGGAAGAATTTTTATTAAATAAGGTCAGGGTAGACTGACTCAATATTATGAGATGATGCTCAGTCATCATCAGTAGCTCTATCCTCTTTTTTTGGTGAGGAATTAAGTGTCCGTGTTAGAACAGATTAGCATGGAGATGTGGGAAGAGAGAAGACAAAGCACAGAAGTGATGGATCAGCTAAAGTATTTTATATACTAAGAACAACAATGAAAGTTCTATTTTTGAAGCATTTTGGAGTTAAGCCTTTCTATTTGTGGGGGGAAAAAACCCCAGTAAAACAAATAACAAGCTATTACCAATAAGCTATTAACAATAAGCTCCTTCCTCTTGCATCTCAGCCAAAAGAAGCATGGAAAATTTTAGCAGTTTCTACAGCCTTCCATTGACTCTACTTTTAACATAACTTTGATTTTAATTCATGCATTGTAGACAGAAAATTAAAAGCTTTAATAAAACAGCCATTAGCTCTTATGCTTTATTAAAACTATTTGCACACTCTTTGTTGCTCTTGTGAGACCTTTCAATAATAAAAACCACACTTTTAATACATAAGGGAGCAAAAACTCTCAGGGAAACAGAAGAATATTAGAACAGAGTCCAATGATATAGGAAAGTACCTGGATAAAAATCTCCTTGCGCAAACATGTCAATCACATAGCGACAGAACGCATATTGATCTAACAGGGCAGAAAGGAAAAGAAGAGTAATGAAGAAAGTAAGTTCAAAATGTCATTTGTATTTAACAGTGAAGATAAAGTTTGGCAGTGCAAAGATATCTCAGTAGTCTTTTCATAAGTAGCCTTACTTATTATATGTTTGGTTTTTTTCCTGACCTTCAAGTGATTCACATATGCAGAAAGTGACAATTTGTTGTTCCGATCTAATTCAAAACCTCTAGCCAAGAACTGCAGAGCTCCCAGCGTCCCAAAGCTACCAACTCTTCTTCTGGGCTGGCTTTTTCTTGGCATATATCCTAACTCTATGCACGTGTGCAATCTGCTTCCTGGCCACGGGTCTCACAGACTTTTCCTTATCCATGAAGACCAATTTCATAGACAGCTGACAGAAAATTTTTAAAAAGGTGTTGTTTCACAGTATTTTGTTAATATTGTTTTAACCATATAATAAATACATACATTTAGTAAATGGGAATATAAAGAAAACTCAGTGTACTTACACTCCTATAGCAATGACATTTTCCATAGAATTCTACCATTTCACTACAGAATTATTTTCCAAACACTAATCTTTACAAATATATTAAATATTTGTATATATATTTATATTTTAAAACGCTATTCAGAAATTAAGGCTTCTGAATCTAAATGAAATTCTGATTCCAGAAATGTTGATAGTCTATTGATTTCTCCTATACATAAGCAGAGCTGGAGAGCTTAATAAAAATTTCTAACATTAAGAATGGTGAGGAAAAGTTATCAGTTGTAACTGAGTACAAAAGGAATTAAATATCGTTGGATTCTTCAGCTGGTCAGAAAAAATAGCACGTTGGACTCTAAGGGGCATTAGCTTTGAAAGCTAATGTTGATTTCTAAATGCCAGCTCTGGTTAGCTACCTTAGTTCTCAATTGTCCTTGAGTGAAACATATTTATCCATCTGTCCAAGACTCTTTTAACACTGTTCCTGTGCTGCAGAAGTTATATCTCTTCCTCTCTCCTACTCCAGGAGTTGCATCTCTGTCCTACTCACTTACAAAGCCACTTACTTTCTCTGTTGCCAACTCCAAAATAAAATTATGCTGGCTTTGGAATAATTAAAATTTTTGAAATGACATTGTTGTTATATTTAAATGCAAAATGTCATGTGACACTCATTTTATCATTTACTTTCACACACAGTTCACTGATACATCAGTATCAGTTGATGCTGAGGCATTTGTGTGACTGCTGCCCTGTTATGTTGACTGCTACAGCAGTCCTTGGGTGGAGAACTGCAGCTTTCAAGTCATTATTTCCTATGCAGATGTAGAAATTAGGAAAAGGTTTACCAGCTCAACAAATATTCAAACACTTTTTCTAGTGGATAGAAGCCTATGGAGCTATTTTGTGTTAGATGGCAAGGGTAATACTACTCAGCATTGTACAGCCTGGGGAAAAATTTTTGAGCATGCACACAGGGCTGTGGCTGTAAACATTGCCTTTAAAACTTCTAATGAATATTCATAATAATTTTAACTTTCATATGTAGGAATTCAAATGTATCATTCTGACTGACTCCAGCTTTGCATTCCCATCCTTAAGGCTACAGTATCTGCCTTAAGTCTATATGATAATTTAAAAAAAAAAAAAAGTAGCAGCAGTGTGAGAAAACAAGTTTGTACAGATCTGTATTCTTAAGCCCACCTAAAGCCACTGAAGCCAGAAAAGTATTTGCACTGACTTTGACACAGTTGCAATAGGACCTCAGTGAGTATTAATAAATAAAATGGAGCAATGCCAATTCTTTAGCCCAGAAAGCAAATGGCAGGGCAGAGTTCTTGCCCAAAAAGCTGTTTTCCCTACCTCTCTTTTGCCAAAACAGGATGCCTTCATCCTTGCTACCTGTTAGGAAGATCCCCTGGACCATCTGGGGCATTGTAAAGAAGACTGCTAGATGATACGGGACAATAAACTGTATGGACAACCACAGGACAGAGCACAAGCCTGTGCTGGTTCTGTTTGAGTTATGATATAGACTTAGCCTGAGGCCCTTGATATTAGAATTATCCATTCTTCAAACATAGTAATACAGACCGAGAATAAAACAGACTGTGTTGTTGTTTTTGTTTTTCTTTGTTCTTGTTGTTCTTGTGGGGTTTTTGTTTATTTTATTTTGTTCTCTGGAAATGTAATTTGAATAAACCTTTCAAAAAAGCCTTAATATTGATCATATCTGAGAAAAAAGATTTTGTATTAATTTTCTCCTCATAGTATTTGTTTAGCAACTCAACTCAAAAAACTGGGATTTCTAAAACAAATTGAAGGCAGAAAGTGAAACTCTGAATAACAAAAATATCATTTCTATATACATAGCAAGGTGCACTATAACATCCCATTTAAGTTCATAGGAATGCTACCAACCAGTTAAGATTGAAATCTAAGGAATTTTAAATGAATATGATTGTCAAAAGCCTCTTCATGGCTAAAAATCCATTTTAATTTAAACTCCCTTATTAAAAAGATAATTTCAGATTTTAGTTTTCACCTATAACTTTGTAATGGTGGCACAAATAGTCATATAAGTACTAATAAATCATGTCAAAGTTTGAGACCAGATTCTAAATGATAAAAATACTCATAGTTCTTGCTGACATTGGACTTCCTGTGATTTATCCAGGAGATGACCTATCTTTTTTAATTTTAATTTCAGTACTAACAGGGACAACAACAGGGAAATCACAACCACTCTTCTGTGATCACTGCTATATTTTTTACATTGTTTCAGATAAACTGGCAGAACTACTCCCTTGAGCAAGTAAAAGTAAAGATTGCAGGATCAGGAAATTTCAACAAACTGCATTGACTTTAAAATTATGTTCACCTTGGGTCACAGTGGGAATGAAACATAAAAATGAATTTTTTAGAGTATCCAGCTGGGCAGCAGTGGCTTATGGTGGAAAAAGAAAACATGACAGTAGGAAATGCAGCTTTCATTTGATGTGTGTAACCCTATCTCCAGTGATAAAAGCAGTTGGAGAGGCTCCTTCCTTCCTCCTCCCAGCTGTTTATTCTCATTTTCACCTGCTGGGATTCCTTGCACAGTCACTGGGGTCACACTCTAAAGCAGACTTACAAAGTGATCTGTTAATATTTGATGTCAAGATGGATCATTTTCCTAATATTTATCAGCTAAAGGTGGTGGTGGGAATCCCACAAAAACCAAACCAACAAACAAACCTCCACCACTATGCTATTGGTCTCTGTAACCTTTGATCCCTACTTAAAATATTTTTTGTCAGGGAATAAGGTGCCTCATCTGCACACCATTTCTTTTTGAGAGCTTTATCCTGAACAGTATGGAGTGGATCCCACTGTGCGCTGAAACTCTGCCAGAGGAAAAAAAAAAAAAAAAAAAAAAAAAAAAACCCCACNAAAAAGAATAAAAAAAGAAAGAGATTTTTACTTCCCAAGTAAACTGAACAATTTGCTACACTTTCTCCTTGGTCCCAGCAATCAATGTGATAGATGCTACTTTGATTTCGTGCCTCAAAGGTCCCAATATTTCAAGTAAAAGACAAAATTAACTAGAATACAAATAAATGTAAAAAAACACTAGTGCAGCACACTATGCATGTCAGAAAGTGGGCTATGTCTGAAACTCTCAGTTTTCTAGAAAAGTATAATTTAGGCAACACGTAAGGGGTCCAGAGTGATGGTTAGGAAAGCCTGAGAGAATCTGCTCAGGCAGATTCAGATATCCAGGCAGGGACAGTTTCTGTGACATTCAGGCACAATGACTTATCTGTGGTTAACAGCTGAAAGCATCAGCTAGGTGCACTATGCAACACTGAGGTGCCTCTTTCAACGTCAGAAAAATCCCGTGGCTGTAGCATGGCAGTTCATAGAGAAAGCCAAGTCCTGCTGCCTTCATTCGTACAAAATTGTACTCAGTGCTATGGGAGTGCCACAGGAAAATCAGGGAACCAGCAACCTGGGAGTAGAAGAACCCAGGCTTACTCTGACAAAGGGGAGCATATAGCTAACACCTTGTTAACCATATGGTGTTGATGCATTTTGATTCTTTGTTTTATCACTTAATTTCTTCCTTTCACCAGAGTAATAACATTTCTTCCTATTTTTCTGGAGAAACTTGGAAGATGTTCACATTAAATTACCTCAGGCAGGTATGTCACTATGTCATACAATACCTGACAATCTGACATTGTCTCATACAATATGATGTTAGATAAATTATTACATTCCCTTTTCTCTGTTTCTACTTTCCTTATGGTTACAGAGGACATATGCAGATGTAGAAACAAACCAAAATTCCCAATAGGTCATTGGACAGTTTGTATTTTCAAAAATAACTCTGCTAACAATCTACTACATTACATGCTACTTATCAAATCCATGAAGTCTCAGACCTATCCAAAGAGAAATTGGTCCTTGGTAAAGATGGATTTAAATTAAAATGAATCTTTAGCCATGACAAACTTCTAGAACCTTCTGATTATATACATTAAACTTATTTTCTATAATCTCATCCTAGCAGTGTGAAGTTCATGTAGAATTTATTTGTACTGCACTTTTTTTTTCCATGGGTGGAATTTGGTCCTTGACAGCTTTAGCTCCATTCTCTCTCTTTCTTCCCTACTACCTTTCTAGGATCTTCATCTGTTTCCTCCTCATTTTGTTTACCTTTCTTGTCCGATTTAGTTACAGTTTGAAGAGCTTTCTCCTCCTTAACTTTCGTTTTGGCTTTTATTAGCCCAGTTTCTGTTGTTTTAGTCTCTGGCTGCTTGACCTTCTCTGCCGTCTTTGCTTCTCCTTTTCCATCCTTCACTTCCTTTTTAACTTTTGCTTCCACTTTAGTGCTCTTTACTTTCTTCTCCTCTGTAAGTAATAAAGAAAAACTTTCAGTGTCATTCTTTCCTCCCAACATAATACTCAGTGCCATTTATTTTATATTGTGCTCTTACTAATGAGCATTTCTTCATTATTAACGACTTGGTAAAATCTGATGAAAACTATAAATCCCCTCAAACTAGGCAGAATTAAACAGAAATATGAGATCCAAACAGGTTTTATCTTCAGTCCTATACCATGTACTGGACTGATACTAAATATAGTAGAATTGCCTAGTAATATTAAGTGTTTCTAATTACAATATAATAGGTTTTGTGGTATAAACTAGGGAGACAAATGTTGGTCATTAAGCAAACAAATATGGGAGATACTTCCAGGTAAAATCTAAGTTTAGACTTCAGAGATCAGAGTTAAACTCTGTTGTAAGCTAGAAAAATAATGTGTGGCTCTTTTTAAGGGCTGCTTTCATGCACTGATTCTAGGTCTCAGTCCAAGAAGTTTTGAGTTCTTGAGCCTGAATCGACACCAGTACTTTGGGCTGAAAGTGTATGAGACCAATTCATGACATGCCCTTCATCAGAGTGAGGAGGCTTCCAAGGAGAATTACTAAATTCTAAATACTAAACATCAGTAGCTGAAGCTACACAGAGCTTGGTGAGATCTGGAGTGTTCTTTCTGCTTTTACACGTCAACAACTTTTTCTCAACTGAGCCATGGATGCTCACAGTATGTGTATTTCTAGATCACTCCAGTGGAAAATTGAATAGTAGTATAAACTACCACTGGATATGTTTTAAACTAATCTGTTTAGAGTGATGTTCATACTTCTGTTTTCTTCATAGATCTAAATGTCTCCATCCTTGAGACAAAACCTGTATGCTACCAAATTTATGCTTTCTGTAAGGCTCTAGACTTCTATTTCTCTTAAGTCACTAAGCTCACTAAGCTGGCTTTATCAATATGTAAACTGAAATATCCAACTATTGCAAACCAGAATTCAGATATTTATACAAGAGCATTACTACTCCCAAACAAAGCCATGGCCAAGTATTGCTGGCTAGTGGAGAGTTAATTTCCTTAACTAGTTATTGTTTGTCAGATCACTTGTAGGTAGGCTTACTTGTTTTTCAGTGAAACGGTGGCTCATACTTTTATCATCTTTGAAATTTCAACAGATTTTGAAAGAGATCAAGCATAGAATTAACCTCTGGATGTTCCACATACATTTTAATTCTAATTATATATTAATTTCATTTTAGTTACATGTAGCTGATTTTTCATGCACATTTACAATCTCTGTTTGAATAAAATAAAGTTTATGCATTTCAATATCAACTCAGTTTAAAAAATGTGGTATAGATAAATAAATACCTTTGGGAGGAGGTTTCTTTTCAGCTTTTTCACGTCTTTCAGGTACATCTTTTTGAGTTACTAGAAATGAGAACAATGTATATTAGGGAAAACTCACAAAGAAAGAGCAAACATTGCCAAAACACATCATCACTGGAAATTTCACATTTCCTTATAATCCCTGTTTTTCAGTTTTCAAAATTCTTTTTCTCAGATTCATATAGTACTGTAAAAAACTTCAAAATACCTGTTGAGACTCCCTTTCCAGAAGAAAAGTGAGTCACATAGATCTGAAGCTCTCTAGGGAATGTTTTTGCTGCATATGCCAGATGACAGAAACTTGCTCACGTCAAGTTCTGAGCAGACATGGACTTGGCCTTGTGCTCCAGCCAACAGGAAGCTGTGTGGCTGTATTTGTCTCACAGAAAGGTGTTTTCCTTAGCCTGGGCTCGTTGTCTACAAACACAGGCGCGAGTCTGGTCCTCATTTCAGAGCCCAGCTCCAGTGAGTTCATGTCTGCACAAGATACACTACGTAAACACACACACAACTGTGTTCCAGAAAGGCTGTCAAAATTTCATGCAGACCTCTGTCTTTCCCCTCTTGGTCACCATCCAGAGACATTGCCAGAACAAACCAGCCTTGAGAGTTAATTACACTTCTTTCAGCTGATAACTACATAATAGCTACATCCTTTATAACTGAATTCCATCCTGGAATTCCAGCCTGTATGATCCATGATTGATATTTAGACTTGGGTTTTTAATTTTTTTTTTTATATTTTAAGATAGTTGTTTTTAGATGATGTGTTTAAAAACCACTCATATCACCGAGTCTTTCTGGAGCCTTTAACAAAGTCTAAAGAATTACCTTGAGTCTTTGTAATGAGCATAGACAAAACCTGTGGACTTTGTAGGAAGTAACCACACAATTTTCAGTATGCCCACTCCCTCAAGCTGGACCTGAACATTCTCTGTCCTAGGGACTGCAAGTGGTTGAAATATCCCCTCAGCACTGCTCATAGCTAACCCAATTTAGAGCAGACCCCTGAGAAAAGGGAGGTGGGCCTGGCAATGGAAAGCTCAGCAGCACACTGCTGACAGAAATGCACCTTTGGACTTGCTGAGGACGTGTCCTGATGCCCTGAGCCCACCCATAGGGACTCACGGCAGGGAAACTATCCAAGAGAGGGCAGCATGGCTGTGTCACATTGCAGCTGCAAATCTCACAGCTACAGTGTCCAAATTCTTCATAAAATTTTCCAACCAGTGACTAGAGTCATGGCTGCTATTAAACACATTAAGGCTCTAAGTGATTATTTGGTTAGCTAGCAGAAGATAAATGGGTAAACAGGCTGGCTGCTCATTAGGACTATCTCAGTGATTCTTGGAAGTTATTTGCTTTTCAAATCAACGCAGACACTGTGGGCATTTATTTTCTCTGGATTACTTCAACATGATTTCATTTTATGAAAAAATCCCACACTTTCAAGCTATACACCGAAAGCAAAAAAAAAGTAAAAATATCCCTTGAAAGATAGACTGGACAATGGCTATCCTTCAAAGTTTTTTAAGGCCTTAAGTCTTCATTCTGCTTGCTTTCTCTTTCTCTTTCTCTTTCTCTTTCTCTTTCTCTTTCTCTTTCTCTTTCTCTCCCTTCCTTCCTTCCTTCCTTCCTTCCACTCTGTTCTACATTCCTCCTTAGAGTACGGTCAAGTCCAAAAAAGGATGATTTGTACATTTGTATCTATATTGTCTGAATGTATTCAAGTTAAACCTAATTAATTCATGCATGTCAACATCGTGAGATTAATCTCGATGCCATAACAAACTGATACTAAGACACATTTTATAGTACTTTTTCAAGGGTTGAGTAAAATAAAAAGAGACAAAGACTGAAACTGAACATCATTATAGAAATGTCTGCCTCAGAGAAATATTTAACCACAGAGAAAAACATTCAAATGCTGAGCAATAATAAATGTTGGTCTTTAAAAAACAGCATAATAGGGCAGGGTGATTGGATTTTTAAATCTCCCTGTCCAAATCATAGCCAAAGATGGAATTATCAGTCAAAAGAAAAGCGAAAATCACTCCTCACACACCCATGATATTGCTTTAGAATATATACGGTAATTATTAGATATGTAAATCTTAACCAATGCCACTTCTGCCATGGAGGACAGTGCAAATCATAGACTGAAATTAAAATCTTATTGAAAAAAATAAAGGCAAGACAATTAAATTTTATTTTTGGATATGATGGAAGACCCAGACTGAGAGACAGTAAACGCTTTTGCATTAGGTCTGCATCAGGCTGAAAACTAATACACAAGGGAAAACCTTCTTTTCAGGCAAATTACTGAATCTTTTTGTGGAGGAAAAGGCATCAAGGAATGTGAATAAAAGAGTCATAGGCTTAGTTCTTTAGCTGTGTAAGAATGATTTATAATAAACTCTGTGCATCAAAAGAAGAGAGTAAAACAAAAAAAAAATATGCTGAGCAAGACTTCACTCAGGGGCTGATCAAGACCTGCTCAAGCAAAAGTGAGAACACCCAGAAAATGTACAATATGAACGAGAAGAGCTTTGTATTTTAAATACCTATTTCCACACTCTCCCAAACTATACAAGCACTTATATTGTACAGTTTTCAATGATGATTCACATTACCTTTAGAAGGTGCTTTCTTTTCTTGTTTTTCTGGCTTTTCAGGTTTCTCTTTATGAATAGCTAGAAATAAAACCAACAATCTTAATGGTCATTAAAAGACAAAAAGAAACGTTGCATTTAAGTGAGGAAAAAGGATCAAAAAATACAAATAGGCACCATGGTTATCCATGCAAAGAATGAGAAAAATTGATTCAGCTGCTGCTGTTTGTAGTTGATGTCAAAACATGGGATTGGAGCTTTCAAAAACTCATCTGCCATCCCTGAGGTCTTTGCCGTTGGCTGGAGGAGCAGCTTCCTTTCTAGCTCAGCTGTAATCCCATGAAAGAAGGTAGTCAAGAAGAATTGTACTTATTTATGTTGTTTACTGGTTATTTTAAAATTATATATATTTATATACTGCAATTTATTGGTTTATTTTGGTTTGTTGTTATTTTTTAGCTTTCTTGTTTATTACTTTGCTTAATTTCTGAAGGATTTTCTGAACTCCACAGAACAACCAACAGTTTTTCCAGCTATGAATGATTAAGCACTATAATTAATTACAAATCTAATTGCAATGACATTATAACTAATGCTCTTTGGGGCTTATTGTTTGCTTTTAATTTTCACTTTACAAATTGAAATTAACTACTCTGTAGTTACTAGATTTCTGGCTCAGGTTTCAGAACACACCCGAGTTGTGCAATAGTCACTGAGCGGTGGGTAGTCTGGAATATTCTCCTGTGTGGGCTCTGATTTGCTAATTTTTGGTGATTAATGTTTGCACAGTAACTTGTCCATGGATGTGGGGAACTGATATGTGCATGCACTCATGCCCTGAGGTGGCCTACAGGGACCATGAGTGTGAAAACACGCAGTTCCCTATTTGACTCCTGCAAATGAGGTTATCCTAGGAACACAAAAATGGATGCATGAGCATACAGGCGGTGTTTAAAAAGAAAGTAAGAACTGGGGAAGATAAACAGTGCTACCTATTTATTGCAGGTAACTACTGAAAGAATTAGTCCTGGCCTACTTGGTGGCTATGCAATGGCCCTATGCAGTACTGTATTTAAAATGCTTTTTTTTCCCTCATGGCCTACCTGATTACCTACATTTCTAGGCTGTCAGGTGCTTTTGTCTTGGATGACCATAGTCTCTTAGCAACCATACTTATTGCAAGTGTTGGAAATACTCATAGATTATCATGAGATTATACTAATCCACAGTACAAAATATATTATCTCCCTTCCTCAGGAAAAACCAATAAAACCCAAAAAACCCCCAAGAAAACCAAAAAACCCCACCAAAAACCAAAAAAACCCCAACCAACCAAAAAACAACAAACATGCAAAAGGAATACAAAATGCTACTTAGTGGGTAATTCTGCAAATCTTTATTTGATCTCATTATTTTTATTCACCATATCTTTTAACTTTTCGTTTTCCAATTAAGGGGATATGTAAATGGAAATTGAGTAGAAAATTAGTTCTGGGGTATGTCCAAATGCAAACAAATTCTGATATTAAATAATTACCTGCATGCCTTTCCCTTTTTTCAGGTTTTTCTTGTCTTTCCACTTTGTCTTTATGAGTCACTAGGCAAGAAAGAAAGTGTTATATATACAAAAAAAAAAAAAAAANGAATAAAAAAAAAAAAAAAAAAAAAAAAAAAAAATTAAAAAAAAAAAAAGTGGATAAAATTAAGACTCCGAAACAATTCCACCTAGATAAGCCATAGGATACTCTACTAAGTGGCAGTGTGTGTTACTCCTGAGCTGCGCCGTGCATATTTTCAGGGTGCACATCACACTACATGAGTGTGAGCAGCCAACTCTGGCTAACAAGTTACTGCCATGGTAACATGCCTCAGCTGTTTGCTACATAACACCATCTCTTGCAATTGTCTGCCAGTTCCAGAAGAGAGATTTTCACAAAACTGTCGAGTGCTAAGGCACAGCTCACAGTAAATGCTGCTGCCTGCGATAGAAAGAGAACTTCACCTTGGCCACCCCATACTCTGTCAGACACAGGTTGTAAAAACCCTGGAATCAATCTTGGAACACAGGAGAATCACATGTGCAAATGATACATCTGTCACTTGCCAGCTGGCTTAAAATGGATAACCAGTAATGGATATGGATAGCCAGTAATGGATACAGATAGCCAGTAATGGACACTAGCTGAGATCAGTCCCTGGCAATGACGATCTCAGAACCATAATTAGATGCGCAGTATGTTCAAAACAAAACTAACATTATGACAGTGGAAACTGCATGATGCTATCCACTTGTTCACAGAATATTTTCCACTCTTTTTCCTTAGGATTTTACACTATAATTCTCCAGAAAATGTAAAGCAATGTGGGTTTTAGAGCACTTCAGAAAAATCAGCTGTGAGAACTCAAGCCTAGCTTAACTCTAACTCCTGTGGAGATCTCATCCAAATTTAGTAAAACTCTCTTTGTCTAAAACGGGGAGATAAGAAACTTCTTTTATAGTACCATGAATTCCATGTCCAACTGGATGCAAAAGAAGAGTGATAGGGAATATGCAGGTTTCAATTTTTTTTTTTTTTTAAGCGATATAGTAATGGAATAAATGATAATATGGCTGTGTCTGACTTCCCTGACTGAGCCACCGCTAAGTGACTGGGACACTTCTAATTACTCTCTGTGACATTAAATAACTTTCCTAAACTTCATCCCAGAAGCTGATTATAAATTAGAACAGGATACTATTTATACCCTCCATCATTTTGATCTTGAAAAGGAAATGTATTTAACACAGAAATTAAGAAGTTAAAACACAGGCATGCAGTCTCTGGAGGGTCCCAGTCACACTACAATGAAATGGACCTTAGAAAGACACACATCCATAGCTGTAGTTTTGAAATTTAATGTACAGTCTGAAAGCAATGTTTATCAGTACAATGAATACAGAGAATCTCTCTACACTATAGTGTTTCTGTAGCAGTTTTGGCAACAGTTCACTAAACAAAACTAAGAGTTCACTTCAAGAAGAAATACCATTAGGTAGAATGCTAATAGGATTTATGGCAAGTTAGGACAGTATAACAGTCTTTTGTTTTATCACTGGCCCTCTGAGATTGGCTAAGATTTTTTTCCTGTTCTAAGAAACTTAAAAAAACATTAAGTATTGTTCTCCTATGAAAACAAATTGAAGAGCTCCCCAGGTTTTCTAAATAATAGCAGAAGTCTTAAAGATAAATTCATGTTTTAATATGGGACATTATTGCCTTTGCTTTGTCATTTTTCCAAATCTCAGAAAAAATTTCATGTTATCACCATTCCATTTTCTACTAATAAACATTCATTATAAGAGACATCTTAATTTATATGCCTGCCATTAACTTCTAAAATCAGTCTTGTTAAGTCAATGCATTTTGAATTACTTATATAAAATGGAAAAGTTCCAATCAGAGACCATTACAAAGGCCTAGTCAAGCACAACTTTCAGGAGTTGCATGCGTTCACTTATGTTCTTGGCCTGAAAAAGTCTGCTGTGGCTGGATATTCAGTCTTCCTTCTTTTTTCTTTTTTTTTTTTTTTT
>VZRN01002074.1:2871919-2966440 GCA_013397935.1 Dasyornis broadbenti
AAAAAGAAACCAACAAAAAAGCACAAGCATATAAATTTTTTTAAAGACTTCTTACTTACAGATCTTCAGCTGAGAAATGCTGAAACTAAAACTGTTCAGCAGTCTCATTAGCTTTATGACACTCTTTGTAATTAAAAGATCACCTCTTTTCTTTTGTTAGTTTTACTGCTAGGATGATGGTGTCATCCAGAAAAAAACATAATAATAACAAGACTTAAAAAACCCCCTAGTTTTATGACAATTGTGGAAGCTAAAATTTTTCCACAAACGAAAAGAAATTTTCTTGGACTTCTTTGCAAATACCAAAAAGTCAGAAGCTCAGAATGAACTGTTATTAGCATTCGAAAAAAATATAACACCCCAACCTAATTTTCACTAACCTAGATTTTGGAAATTGCTGAAACATTTTTACATGTCTTTGAATGAAAATTCAGCCTGAGGCAAAAAGATGAACATGGGAAATCTCATCCACAGTGACTGGAGTGTGATAAATTTATAAATAACCTAAAATAGGAGCTTATAATGGAAAATCTTGAGGTAATTTAACAACGTGTTCCAAACTTAATATTGCTCTCTACTTCACATAAAATTAAAAACGGGAAGCATAGCATATATATGAGAGGATTTTCCAAATTTCAATCATCATAGGGGGTTTTATTTGCATCAAACTGAAGATGTAGTGAAGGGGGATGTGATTTAGGGTTTCTGCGATAAAGTTCTCCAACAAAGACATTCCTCACCCCAAAAAAGAAAGCGCAAAAAGAAGAGATGTAGCAAGACACTGCTTCCACACCTAAGAGAAGTAAAAATAGTTTCCAGCTGAGTAAGTCTTAAGTCTGCTGCTTAGTATAAAGCCAGGTGATGAGTGCAGTGAGCATGAAGCAGAGATCGCTTGCTCCAGTTCACAGACTAAGTGCTTGTCTACAGAGTAGCACTCTCAGGAAAGTTAAGATAAATGAACTAATACAGTGAAGTTAGAGTGCATTAGTCAGAGAGCATTAAATCTCTGTGTAGATGCTTTCATTCGGAAGTAACGTTAGGTGGCTATAACTTAATTCTTGAAGTAACACTGAAAAACAAAAAAAAAAAAAGGGAGTTGGTCTGGAGAGGGGCATAGACTCCCAGGTCCAAATAAATAATTTAAGGAAACTACAGCTATGTTGCCATCTGTACCATGCTCTCCAGTTTACAGCTAAGGCAGGCATATTTGTAGCTGTACCTTGAGAAATGAGGCTCGGCAGCCCCTGTGTCAGAAAGATGCCTTTTAATTTGCTAACTTGGTGAAATTACGTGGGTTTCTAGCATACTATGGATTTGTATGGTCTAGCTCTATTTATCTATTTAGCTGTCTCAAATACTTTTTCTTCCAGCTACAGCAAATTAAATTATAGGAACACATTATATTTGTCCTTATAATCTCATAATTTATCCATCTGGTAAAATGCAATAAAATACAATAGCTTTATTCTGTGGTGTTTAATATTTGTATTATCAGTACAGCCCTAATAATAAGTTGATATGCTATCCATAGTAAATCAAATTGTCTTGAAGAGCCTGGATTCTATTTGTCAAATCAGGATGAATTCAAAGATACATTCTGAAGAAAACCCAGAACAACTAGTGTTAATGCAGAGGCACACAACTATCTGTCCTTAAATCACTGTGATTTAATATATGTCTGCCAGTGGTAATCATCGTTATATTGTTTTCTTCCATACCTCACTCCAACAACAATGTATTAGTGAAGTGATTTTGGGAAAAAACTTTTTCCCATTCCCTCTCAATACCTGTTGTAACTAGAGCTATTTCCAGAAATAGCAGGACAATTCATTTTGCTGGTAAGATTGGTTTTCCATAAAAATCAGAAACTATCATTGGACTTTCCATTAGACAGAACTTCTGTACGTACATATACTTTTATCTCAACATTTTTTTGTTATTGTTCTTACTTTTTGCCCACATAATGTGCAGTTAACTCTTATTGGTAATAATAGTAATAACAATTATATCACCTATTTCTTAAACAGTCTTCAGCAGCAACGCAGAGTCCTGCAAAAGCTACAAAACATCACAAAGTGACAGAATCTCAGCACAGCTGCCCCAGGTTGGGACAAACCCACACCTCAGCCTGTTCCAGGGGGACAACTGCTCCAGCCCTGGCCATCAGAACGGCCCCACACTGAACTTGCCCCAGTTTATGGATGGCTTTCCTGGACTGGGATGGCCTAGAACTTGACACAGTATCTACATGTGGTCTCAGGAGAGTTGGATACAGGAAGATAACCAATCGTTGTGCCTCTGCTGACTGATCAAACTCCTGCTCCTACAGCCCAAGGTGCCACTAGCACTTGTGAAAGTATTAATACCTCAAATATCAAATTGGAAAGACCCTACTTTGTAGTGAATTTATGCTTAAGTGTACACGTTAATGTGTAATAATTTGATTTCAGGGCTCTTAAACATGACCAAAGGCATTCTGGAATTATTTCTCAGAGTCATTCTTCTTTCCAGGATCAAATTGACTACAATAATTGAAACAGTCATTATTGCTAGTAGTTTATCAAAATATTTAATTAAAAGCAAATTTTAGGGCACCAGTTTGCCTGGCCCTCAATACTGTTTGAATCTTATAATTTCAGCCACTTCCATCTGGGATTGTTATTCATTATAACTATTCCTCATATTTCAGTTCAATCTTTCAATTTCAGTTCAAAAATGAGGTTTATGGATTGAACTCCCTTGTACATTGAGGAACTTGGGCTCAGATGATTTGACTATTCAAAAAATATAATTACATTACTTTTGAACCTCTAGTGTTCCCACATTTTTGGGCGGAGGACTGAAATGTTTTTTTCCATTGTTTACTGCTATTAAAAACATTCATTTTACCTCTGGAATTTTCCTATTAAAACAATAAAAGACTGTACTTGTACATATTTCCTGGAGGTACTTTAGAAGGTAACAGTAAAATTCTCTAAAGATTCACGCTTTTATCACACTGTAGTTTGAGGCCATACAGAATGTTTTCTTGTAATTGTTCTTCCTATATACCAGTCACACTGTTGGGACTAAACATGAAAACAAAATATAAAAAAAAAAAAAAAATTGTTTTGTTCTTCAGTAAATGATTGTATAACTGAAGACTGCATTATCAGGCACATGAATAATGAGACTTAACTAACAACACCTGGACTATTATTTTTTTTTCTGGCATCTTATAACTGTACTAATTTCTGCAATGTTAATGTTCTTCTATGTAAAGAAACGCACTCCTGTATAGATGAAATTGTACACAAGAGGCTGTTTTGGTAAAGATTGCAACATCATTTGTACTTTTAGATTACTTTGCTAGAAAAGACCTTAACTGTGATTCTTGCTGATGGATCTGAGTTCATTATTGCCTGGCTAGCCCACTGGTACCCTAAAAAATTCATTTTGATGCAACATGATTTATTAAGTTGTTGGGAAACAATTCTAGGCAGTCCAGATGACCCTGATTAGCACAGAACTGGAGGTGTAAAATACTATAAAAACATTTTACAGAGGTGTAAAATATTATAAAAAGACACTAAGAATATATATAAAAATGAATATAATTGCATGAGAGAGGGTTTATGTGCATACACACCATTTTTTAAAAGCTTCCTTCTTGCTTCCTCCTGCCATTATCAAGCAGAGCACCAATGCATCAGAGGGATGCTCATCAGGTTTTATGTGGCCTAGCATTATGGAGGAACTTTGTTAGGCAAAAAATCCGCAGATTTCCCAGGAAATCTCTTCGTTTATATGACCTCTGAAAACCAGTCCAAACCAGTTCCTCTGTGGATTTTTGGAAAGTGCCAGTTATAAAAGATTAAACAGTCTGAAAAAGAGTTTGTTCATAAAATGGAAGATTTTCTTATCTCTGATACACACCTGGCTCATTCTTAACTATGACTTCCTAACTTGGATGGCACCCACTGGCCTATAAATTTGTTTTCTTCCTTGCCCAACACACTTCATGCCTTTTGCACCAGAGGAAGTTCATCAGCACTCAACTTTCTTGCACCTTTGCTAGAAAAAAGATTTCTGGAAAAGTTTGGGCAGGAGAATCTTATTATGAATGTGCATTTTCAATCTAGCCACACAAGCATAAAATTACTTTTTTTTTATTGTTGTTGTTGTTAATGCTAAGGTATACATGAATTTTTGATCATTTGCAGTCTGTGCCAACAGATCTTTAAATAATACTATGATACAACAGCGGTAACACATGTAGTTGATAAAGACACTGTATGTCACACACATTTATGTAGGCAAACAGTCAAAAAAATAGTTACCCTTTGCTTGTGCTCGTTTTTCAGCTCTCTCTGTTTTCTGTTTTTGAATTTCTGAAAAAAATGCAAAGCAGATTTATCAATATTAAAATAATCTCACACACAACTATATCAGATGCATTCTTATAATTTAAAAAAAAATTAGAAAATGCTTAAAATATTATGGTAGACACATGGCTTTATCACCTGCATATTCAGAGTTATATACAATGTAGTTCAATTTTATATATATACACAGAAAATATATATGGATAAAAATCACAACATTTAGTGTCTTTAATAATTATTCTGCTTTTAATTGAGCCATACAGCTACTTTTAAAGGCAAGAATAGGTTTTGCTGATATGTAACAGCTGTACAGTAACACATGTTGCTCATTAATCAGAAAAAACATGCTTTTACTAATAATATTTTATATGTATCTTGAGCTGTTTACCAAGATTAGTATTTGATGTTTTCCAAATTTGCTTTGAAAGGAAAAAAATGTTCTTTTTACTATATTTTCTAAAATTTTTAAAGCCCACATACCGAGGTGGTACCTCCAACACACAATAAAAGGTAGACTCAATGCTGTATACAAACTACAGAGATAAAAGTTCCCAGGTAAGGGATCGTTGTCTCAGAGAATGACTCATTTTGATCATGCTGTATAACAAAAACTGAGAACTGCCTTCCTGGAGGAGGAGGGGGCACACTATTTGTCTGCCCTTGTTATACCATTCCTTTTGAACAAAATTTTTCAGCTGTGGTATTGACATTAAACTGCTGCTATGTACCTCTATATAACTCTTTTTTCTATTGGCCTTATTGTGTCAAAACCAGGACAATATTGAAAATGCAAAATGTTGAATTTTTGTAAAAGCAGACCAGAATTAAATCAAGCTTACATAGCCCTCTTTGCATACAGCTGTAGAAATTTAAAAGGCATTTGTTATAGCTGTGAAATAAAGTCATTAAGACTATAGAGAATGCCTGCTTTATCATACTGTGCATGTATTTCCTGTAGAAGGAAACCAGTCTAAAATATTGGATCAATTTTTTTTTGACAAAAGCAAATGCAAATCTCACTAGACTCTGTGGGGATGCCTCCTTTTATTGCAGTGTTACCTTTGATCTTCAGGGTCTAAATAGGAAGAACACTGACCCCGAAATTAATCCAGCAGAGAAAAAGTTATGCATATTGCACCTCAACTCTAAGAAACTACTCTAATGCCTATTGAAGACAACTGAAATCTTTCACTTACAACCTTGCTTATTTTCTCAGGTTGTAACAGGATACACATTGCCAAAAAAATCCAGTAGAAAATTGAATTTCCCCTCCCCAAATCTTTACATAAGTCCTTGAAAATAACGCAGAATGTTTTTATTGAATAGTATTGGATGTATAAAATAATTATTGTGTGTGGTTTGCAAAAAACATAAATATTCTATGGCATCAGCCTATGTTGCCTTCAGATAGAGAGAATATTATTTCACTGAGATAAAGCGTAACAAAGGGTAAAATACATATTGCCTTTAGCCACTAATGTATGGAAACATAACTAAGCTAACTATAAGATGTCATTAAGCTAAAAGGAGTTTTCTTTCAGTTTTCATCTTGCTCTTTTCAGACTAGGTGTGCAGTTCATTTATTGTTCTATAAACCTCAAAGACTGTGAATAGGAAGAAATATACTGAACTGATTTACTGTATTTCAGCTGAGCCAGGATTATTTTTCTTTCAAATATGTGAGGATATTTTTTTTCTATTGGCTGAGAGAATCTGGTTGCTGGATTTTCACCTTTTCCCACTTGTTCTGCTTAAACAGATGCATGGACTGGTTTAGGTAGCATAAGTGGTAGGAATGGTGCAAGACAGGAACAGATGGATTATTGCTCCCTGATTCTGGGTACATCTGAGCAGTTTTCCATGTTGCTGTTCCAGACTCCCTCCAAACACTGACTCAGGAAACTTAAAGCAAGCTGAGTCACTTCCTCTCTACTGCAACATACAGTGGAGATATATCTCACCCAATTCAAGAGGTCACCCTGCATACAGAGATGAATGTGAATAAATCATTCTTCAGGCAGAGTCATTTACACAGATACATATTCCTTGCTTGCTTTAAAATCCCTCATCTCTGCTGTATTTCTACCATCTACTAAGTGTCTCACTACAGAAAATAGGTTTATTTTTCCTGAAAAAAATAAGTATAAGAAAAAATCTTCTTTAAAAAACAAAAAAAAAAGCCCAAAACAAACAAACCAAAAGGCTTTAAATTACTGTTGATTTAGGGAATTTATTGCTAGTTTGACTGCAAAATATGTATGGATCAATGACTCTAGAGCTGGTTATCTAAATCTGGCTCACACTGTATCAGCAGTGAAGATTTCTTCACACAAATATTCCAGTAAAGTGCACTTTCTAGTGCACTTTCTAGAAAGATACTCCCTATGAAAGCCACGCTGAAAATTTCATCTAACTTTCTGCTACAATTAAGATACCACACACCACAAAGAAATGTACACAAACTCCTAGAAGTGAAGTACATCTTTATAACACACAAGTGTGTGCACATATGCTGTTATATACTGCAAAATGTCTCATCATTAAGGTCTCTTCACAAGCTCCCCATTACAGTCTGAACCATCATAAAAAGTTGCACTCTGGAACACATAAATTCTGTTGCGTTACAACCCAAATTTTCCCGGTACAGATAAATCTCTTCTCAATATAAGCTAATCTGGATGAATTTACAAAACAGAAAATAGTAACTATTTGCTAAATTAAAAGTATTTAAAATCTGGAAATAGATTACTTGAGATTTTTTGTTGGGTTTTTTTGAGAGTTCTGATACTCTCTGCTTCATCTTGGATGAAAAACAGCTTTAATTTTCTAGTAATCACATCATATCTAATTGCAGAGTTGACAAAGTGGTTGTAATATCATAGAAGACTTACATGGCCAGTCTAAACCATGTAATTTAGCTCTATCAATGTGACACATTGTTAATAAATCCTAAATATTACGAGTTCATGTTTAGAAAAATGACAGAATCAAGCAGCAGCAAGGATAATCTTTGTCACCACAGCAACCATCCAGATTCTTTATGAGATGACAACAAGGTTTATTAAATTATTGTAAGGGAGTATGTATTTTAAAAGCTGTATTTCATTGTTTATTTTCTTAAATTATTAGGCAGACATGAAAAATTATTTTTCCTCTTGTGTTGCTTGAGTTTTGAATAGATAAGCATTTCCTTAAATATGGATACTGCTTGATGCTGATTTCTCTAGACCTCAGGTCTTGTGCAGAGCTACAGAACATGCAGGCTGACTATTTTAAATAACAAGAAGGGAGTCTAGGAGTCAACCATTTCAAGATGCTGAAAGGAGACACACTCAAGTGTATTGCTGGCAGGCTGATACATTTATGTACTGTTGACCCAAAGCAGATCCTCACAGTCAACTGAGGATCAGTGTTGCAGGCAGCTTTGCTGAAAATCCCTGCTGAACAACAGAGCCTGAGCAGCAGCTTCCCCACCCCTCACCCAGCTAATTTTCATTAACAGCTGCTGACAGCGTCTAACGAGAACACAGCACTGACTGTGCGCTCCAGCTCCAGGAAGATCAGGATGGGAGAAAATAATTACAGTCCCTTGAGTCTGTGTGAACTAGTGGGTCAGCACAGTGCAGGTTGACACGGGTGTTAGTGAAGAGCACTACCTCTCATACTAGGGCATGAGGAGATTCTCCTGGTTCCTGGTTGCCTTCTTTGTCTGCCTTTGTGTTTCAGATTTTGATTTTTTGTTATGTCCCTTTTTATAACATTGTAAACCGGATAGCATTCTACTCAGCTATTTTAATTTTACTGTATTATAATAGCATCTATGAGCCTTGGCCTACATGGATTACTTTAGGTACCACATGGCAATATAACACGATATAAATATCCCATCTCTGTAACACAGGAGTTCAAACTTTGAGGAATGCACTTCTTCTCTCACTGGGAGAGCACAGACTTGCATCTTGCTTCATTAGAGGATAAAATGGTGAGTAGCATTCTGGCATTGTTAAAACAGCTGCTGCACCTCACCCTCTGCTGAGTTTCCATCTTATGGATGAAATATACCTTTAAAAAAAAACGAACTCCAAAAACATACTAAAAATGTCAATGATATGAGAGAGAAAGTGAGAAAAAAAAAGAGCCCCCATTTGAAACACAAGGATGCTTCACACAAGGTAACCCAGAAAGTCAGAAAAGAACTGGGAATTTACCTCTGAACCTGACATTCAACATTACCCTCCATGCTTAAAGCCATCCTGTTTCCATTTAAATACTGCAATGACGACAGAATGTAGTTTTAATATATCTGATGTTTTAAAGGTATAATTAAGGAGAAAGAATTTTTCATGTAATGAGAATATATTTTTTTCCTAAAATGTTACCAGTTGGCCATCATTTTCATAATCTGTTACAGGTAACACAATGAAATACACCTTCAGTGCTTTGACATTCTTTCTCTTACAAATATCGAGGTGTGAACAGGAAAATGAGTCCAATTCAGAGTCCTGGTGAGCCAGAGGTTAATAATTTGCTTTTGAGCAGTTAAAGCCCTTACAGCTATTGCCAGCAATTTAATGGGGCTACATCCTTGCTAGTTTATCAAGACTAATTGGTAGCAGGCAGCTGATTATCCTGAAGAGTTGGAAATAGATACTGAGGGCAAGGCAAGAGTGAATGGTGTTAAGAGCTTTAGAAGATGAGAGAGATGTCATTTCTAATGTGTTTTTAGATGCTGTCTGTGTGAAGAATTGTAGTCAACGCTCTTGCTGTTGGTATCCTCAGGAGAAATTTGCAATTGTGCAGCTTATGTCTATTTTTAATCTAGATAGTACCAGCTGGTGAGGGTGACAGTTATCCTTGCGGGGCTAACAGGAGAAGAAAGGAAGCTGCGCATTAGAGAAACTTCTATCTAACTACTAATCCATCATGTAGTTGTACTCTATGGGCAAAAAAACCCCATAGCAAAAACACCTTGCAACAGGAAAAAGCACAGAAACCAAAAAAAAAAAAAAAAAAAAAAAAAAAAAAAAAAAAAAAAAAAAAAAAAATATATNAAAAAAAAAAAAAAAAAAAAAAAAAAGAAAAAAGCAACAAATAATTAATTGGGGAATTAAATTGGTGTATTGTGCCCACATCCAGGAACCAAAGACAGTGTCACAGACAACTTTAAATACCAGTGTTCAGTGTTGGAAAGTCTGAGTGACTTATGACTTATTCAGGTGATTTCCCTACCAGCTTCCCAGTAGCACAGTCTTATACCCAGTGTTTTCTTAGATGTCTCCCTGTTCTGGGGATTCATAGCAACTTCAGGCTGGGGTACACAATAATTTTTCCTGAAGTCATGGGTTGTAAGATCTTTCTTTAAAATGCAACAGGGGACAAATTGCTCTTATTGATGAAAATGCTGAACAGTTTTTGTGCTCATCCACTACAAGCCACAGCAGCTGTCAAATATGATTTTAGAATTGTTTACCCACCTCTTTGGAAATTACAGCTATGACTTAGAGTGAGAATAAAGGTTTCTTCTTTCTTTTCTTTTCTTTTTTTTTCTTTCATATTTTATAGAATTATACAGTGTCTCTTTCATTTGATATATGAAACTACTGTTGATAGGGGTCACAGAAGACCATTTCTCATTCTTCTCGGTGCAAACCCTCTGCTCAAGTGAATATTTACCCAAACCAACGTGTTCTGTGAACAATGCTGCGAAGTGACTTTGATTGGTCCTAAAACTATTCAGCAAATCTCAGCTACTTTAGCTTATTTGCTTTTATTACCTACTCTTGGTACTTTGACATCACAAAACAGCTATCAGAGATACAGAGGAGACCCTCAAATATTTCTGGACGATTTACTTAACTTGAATAACATACACAAAACAAGTAAGCTTGATGGTCCCCAAGAAGATGGAGATTTAGCATCACATGCCAGATACACGTTAAGCCCTCTTTATAAAATAAAGAAAAAAAATAAATGGGTTAGAATACAGTTAAACAGCTATTCAGTTATTTTAAAACTACTGCAGTTTCACTGATCTGTGATAGAAATTCACTGTAGAGGATCTGCTGAAATCTTCATCCTCATGTTAAGTAGAGCTTTGATTCCAAAGTATTGATAATATTTTTTAGAAGCCACTCTTTCGTGATCTCCAACTTTCTATACTGACCTTATTCCACTCCTCTTTTTCTCATTATGCTAAAGACTACTTAATTAAATATGTACATAGTTTTCTGTATTGCTGTTTGAAACTGCTGACTTTCTGCTATGGAGTAAGATAACTTTAGTAAATAACTGTGAGTAGAAGAGTTTCATTGTATTACTATGTACTTATAGAAACAGTTTAGTCACAAAATCATAGATTGGTACCTTTCCCTTCATAAAGATTGCATAGATAGCTTCACTTGGTTTTCCCTGATTTAAGAGGATAACTTAAACAGCTGCAAAACTCTCTTCTGCTACACTTATGTCCAGGGTCCCTACTAGTTTTGTGGCCCAAAGTTCTCTCACTCTCTCTCTTTTAAAACACAGTTGGTAAGTTTGGGTTAAAAAAGTTAAACTCAAGTTGAGACCAAATCACTATATTGCAATAGGCAAAAGAACTGTAAATGAACATCCCTGTTCCCTGGTGGTATATTGTCTTATTTCATCTGGGTAATATGGAAAATATTTTCTTTCTGTTATAAAATGCTATTTTATGGTGGATATGCTATTGCTGTATTGATCAGTGTAAGTAAAACCAGATGAAATTGTTAAAAGAACATTAATAACAGAACTGGATGGCACAAAAATGAAAAATGCAAAAAATATATATCTGGAAAAGCAGTTTAACATCTGAGAATTGAACCAATCAATGATTTCCATCTTTTAACACAAAGATATGCAAAATGTTTTATAGTAAAGTGTAGCCTAGGGAGACAGTGGAAGCCTTTTAGTGAGATCTTTAATAGCAACTCATATACAGAAAAGTGAACATTACCATACACCACCATAAAAGAAACTGAATTCAGAAGGCTTTATCAGTACAAATAGTATATGCTTTAGGGATGAGTGAAACTGCCTAATTATTTTTAAGACACATATATGAAAACTACACTGGTAACACAGTTTTCAGGTTGCATTTATCGTATTCTGAATTTATTTTCTCTAGTTCGTTTCCAAACTGT
The DNA here is from genome assembly GCA_013397935.1 of Dasyornis broadbenti. NCBI lineage: Eukaryota > Metazoa > Chordata > Aves > Passeriformes > Dasyornithidae > Dasyornis > Dasyornis broadbenti. Next base: position 2,883,444 of record VZRN01002074.1, read on the forward strand.
CTGTAGCCTTGGGCCACAAGAAGTTGTAGATAGATTGCAGCTATGCAAAAACTGTGTCCCCTCATTGGGGAAAATGCTTGGAGTAGGGAGATGTCCCTTGGGAAATTATCACTATATTTTTGGCAGTTCTGATATACTTCCTGAGGCATTTGCTCTGGTCACTTCAGGGCAGCGACAAGGACTTCTGTCCCATCCACTGAGTGAGCTGAACTTTTGGTCTGATCATACATTCTTAGATGTTTAAATAGATAAAAATAATCTGACACACATAAATATTTGTATGTTTTCCCCTGCCTTGCCTGGATACTAAAACCAGCTCATTTTAGATTTATACAGGTTATCATATCAAAACTACTTTCAAATCCAAATTAGCAAATGCCCTACCAATCTTCTCTAAGCAGGTTATTCCTTTCTCTCCCCTTTCCAAAGCAAAGTTGTTGTGTAGATTTGCTTGATCACTCTGAAAAGGCGATGCAGGAAATTGTCTGGTCTGAGAACCTTTCCTTTTGGGAGCACTTTGTTTTCTAGCACAGATCAACACCCAGGTCTGAACAAGCCGATAGATTGTGCTGAATAAATTCTGACTGGCCTAACCTTGGGGTGGAGAAGGGGTTAATAGGAGTGGGTGTCCGGAGTCCGGTCTGGGGGAGCTGCACCTTGGCCAGAGCTGCCAGGGTGAGTCAGTGTAACTGACCATACCCTTACAAGTTTACACGTCTTTTAAGAGCATGATGTGTCTTCAGCTTATTAATAACCAGCCTGATACTCTGGCAATGATACTCTCATTTGAACTGAAGACAGATGGATAAGGTGCTCTGCCAAAAAGTTTATTTGTATTTTACAAAATTCTTTGCAACCTTTAACAGAAATTTTATTCTGTGTTGGCTTTTTGATATAATCTATGATTTTTTTTAATACATTTTCCTAAGAAAAAACTAAAAAAATTGTTTTCTATCTCCTATGTAGGATAATTCACAGAAAATTAAAGATCCATGTCTACCTAAAGGAAATATTTCTTTTGATTGTTGGTAAGAATAATCTTATGCCAATAATAAAATTTTTGGTAATACAGAGGTGGATAACGGTATCATGATGGTGCTTTATTCCTTACTCTACTTTTTAAGTGAATTGTATTTATTGAAATTAAAATTACTTTCAGTTTAATAATGACCTTTTTAGGCATGGTTGTCAATGCTAAAGTGTTTGCACTTCCTTAATATTTACAGATCTTTATTTCCAATTTTGTGTCTTCTCAGTTGTTTCCCAAACTCACAACTGAGGCCAGTAGCATCCACAAAAAAACTAAACAAAAACCCCTCACTTTCTTTCTTATAGCAATAATTTCTAGTAAAAACATACAGCCATAGAGCAGTCAAATAATTGAATGTGTCTCTAAAGGTGAAACTAACCCTGAAGAAATGAACAAGATTATCAGTCATAACTACTGTGGAAAGAAATGAAACCAAAAGCAAATTAAGCCTGAAAGAAAGAATTAAACTTCGCTATGTCTTTTGTGAGAATGTCCTATAATTTTTGTATGTTGAGAATATGCATTGTTAAAGAATGCAAAGTCCTCTCCTGAATAAACTTTCACTATGTCCACTGAAGAATACTGCTTTTCCAGACAATATTAAATGTTCATTCTTTTCCAATTATTGAAGATAAATATTAGAGATAAGACTTGGACTGGCAAAAATAATTGCAATAAAAAACGGTGCTTGAGAGATATTTTCATATCTTCTAAAGCATTCTGAAACTGATATCAATCCCATTGCCTGTGGAAGCCCATTGTCATTACTTGTACTTCTATTATCTTTGCTTTTAATTTACATCTCTAGGAAAGTGATCTTTGCTTTCTTTGGGATCATGAATATGATTAGACTTTTCTTCTTTCGTGGCTTGACAATGTCCTTGCCACTCCCCTTGAATTTTTTCCAATATGCAATTGTATTGTGATACCTGCAATCTTCTTATTTTTTCAGTTACTATAGTCCATTATAAAGTAAGTTTTGTACAAATATTTTAGCATTCATAAAAGCTGCTAGTCAGCAAAGTAAAAGAGTGAAGGCTTGTCCATACACTAAAAATAGACATGGAAATTTTTCAAAAATTCTAATTCTATTCATGAATGCCACAATAACTGTGGGTTAGATCCAATAAAAATACTTAAATATCAGGCACAGCAACCATAGTGCACATTTCCAGAGTGAAATATGAAAGAGGTTTTCTGTAAAAAATGTGAAAAATGTCAATCTGTTCATCTTCTGGAGACAGCAGCGGTGTACTGCAAAATTTCACTGGGTGTTTATTTTATCTTCTGTAGAATGTTCAGATGCCAGTGACACCTAAAGAAATATCCTTTGCAAAGCTATAGATAAAATTGCCGCTCAGAGTGGAAGGGATTTTGATGTAGAAATGGTCTGTTATATGTAACAGAGAACACCCCATAATAAATAAATTTGGTTCTAACTTCATGAATCTAGCATTTTGACACCCAAAGATCTCCAGACTTCTTTGTGCAGATGGTCCTCTTTTGGGTCCAGTCCTAACAGCAACAACATGGAAAAAATTACCAATGCGATGTCTTGTTTTGTTTTGTTGTAGGAAGCTTTTCTTCTGGAATTCTTATTTATGGGCCGTATAAATGACAGCACACATTAGTTAGGGAAAGCTACTCGGAGAGATCTGCACCTCGTGCTCGGGGGAACAGATTGTGATGTTTGTGAGAGTGGTACCTGCAGGAGCTCACCTGAGCCCTCAGCTCACCTCCCAGGGCTTCGCCTTCTGTGCTCATGAGCTTTAGAGCTGGTAGGGAATTATGCTGTGCCTAATCAGAAAAGCTGTTCACTACACTGTATCACAGGGCTCTCAGGTAACTTCTGTTTAGGTTTAGACCCTGGTAATTCAGCTCTGCTGCTTACACAATTTTAAGAGAAATCTGCAGAGAGGCAGGAACAGCTCTGAAGGGCTAAGAGATGCCTGTCACTGAGATGTGCAGTAAGTACTCTGCACCAGCATTTCCAAGGGACTGGTGGCTTCAGGCCACATATGTTGTATTTCTGTAGCCCGCTAAAAGAGGTGACAAAATCAAGTATAAACAAGGCCAGATCCTGGCTGCCAGGATGAAATGGAGACCTCCAGACATCTGGAAATGGTAAATTATTTGAGGATGTTGCTATGTGAAAGCTCATGGCAGTACTCAGAAAGGAGTACTATCTTCAGCAGTCCCAGTCAAGGAACTGTTTTGCAGGGAGACAAGCATGAGAATGTTAATCCTCTAAAAGACAGAAGAAGAATCTTGAGCGCATATCCAGGAAATGGAAAAACCCACTCGAAACTTCTTTTACTGCTCAGGCAGATGAAGCATGTTTGAATTTGGGCCTTTTCTCATCTGTGTGGCTGCATCATCCTATAAGATACCAGATCTGGAGAAATCATCAGCTCTTTGCCCATTTCCTTCATACCCTCTCAGGATTCATCTCCAGAGCCTGGCTGTGAGCTTTGAATAGTGAGGAAAACATTCCAAGCTGGCGGTTAGATACTCAGCTCCTTGGATGGAGGTCTTTTATGTCCAAATAATCATGTCATCACTTCCAACTGCTTATAAATTAAGCAGCTTTCAGCTTGTTTAGATGACTTCTCTGAATTCTATTTCTACAGTGGTGTGTCCCAAAGCAAAGTGTAAGACCTGAGTGTGTCACTGATTTCCAGAGATGCAGGGATTGTAATCCTGTGTGGTGTTGTCCATAGTTTTTTTTTATGGGTTATGCCTTCCTAGCCATGAAGTAGCAGCACTTTCAGCCTGGCCTCTTCACTGGCATGTGGTGAGAATACACCTTCCACCCACGTACATCCTTGCCCACAATGTGCTACACCTTCAGACTCTGTGCACCCTCTGCAAAATTAAAAATGCACCTCTCTCTATGGGAAAAGCGTCAGGGTGATGCTGAAGGTTTTACAGTTCTTACAGATGAAGTAAAGAGATGGAATCTTTTCCTACACTGTCTGTAAGTTTTCCTAACATGAGGAGTCATCCATAGAAAGATGATTGGTCCTGGTCTTCAAACCTATTAATTCTGTGGATGCTAGACTGAGACTGACAAAATGATTCATTAAATAGAAACCTCATCCAGTTCCAATTAACTTCAGAGAAAACTGGATTGTAATCTTAGAAGCCACTGGGGTGATAGATTCTTCAATATGGGCATTTACCTCTTGAGAATTTGATGGATATCAAATTCAGATCACATAAGACAAGTTACATATCCTACTATTCTCGAGCTTTGGTCAATATGGAGGAAAAATACACTCTAGTTTTGAAAAGCTTTACATTCTATCACCAGTAACTCCAGCTTTCTAATACATTTTCATTTTGATTTAATAGAAGTTGAACTTAAGTTTTATATTTCAGCATAACAATTTCGATATCTATAAAGATTATATTATAAATTCTATTTCCTTCACTTGTCTGCTTTAAAAATTCAATGATAACTCAGTAATTTTTTCAGAAGATTAGGAAGCAGTCCTTATTTTAGGGTGCTGTGTTGGCTCAAGGTAAAATGCTTGACAATACCTCATCATTATTTCTCACTAAATGTACTTTCCATATTATTATTTCTGAATTTTATTTCCATCCAGACATACATATAACTCTGTGGCATGAACAGGAGTACCACAAGCATGACAAGGATATAAATAATATTTCTGTAATTCTAATTTTTTAGGATTTTTTTTTCAGATTTTCTCAGTAATAATGATATAGTAAAGAATTCTCACAGAGCAGCAAACAGATCAGTATTATTACTTGAGTTTTGCATTTAATGAGTTTGTTAGAGCACAAGTGACAAGGTTAGTAGACTGCCATGTAACTATTGACAGAATTTATACCACAGATACACCAGTTAATTGTTTAAATGGTTACAAAATATTTTCCCTCCATAGTTAAGCAACTGACCAACCTTTTTTCAGGGAAGGTTCCACTTCACCTAAACCAAAAGAAAAAAACAGATATCAGAGAAAAGATACAATAAAAAAACAAAACCAAAAAAACCCAAAACCAAAACAAAACAAAAAACAAAACAAAATTTTCATGTTGGCTCATTTTAATTTCAAAAACTAATTTTTCTTCTTTATATGCTAAATGACAAGCATCTATTCTGAGATTTTGGATTTTTCATAAAGAATCTACCTTGCTATAGAGTTTAGGGTAGATGAATTCAAGGTGCAGTAGTCACTAAGGAAACGTTCGAATCTCTATTTGTGCTTCTGAATATTAACTTGTGACTGCAATTTACAATTTGCTTTACTTTATCCATGTTTCCACATTTAAAGGAAAAGCCCACTAGTTCTGTTTTAATTCCAAATGATAAAATATATATGAAATTTAGCAAGATTGTAAATATTGCAATACTTCCAGTGAAATCCAATGCAAAAAACAATCCTTTTCAGTCTAACTATAAGTACTTGATTGTTGCAATATGTTATTCCAGCTCCATGTAGGACATGGAATTGGAAGGAGTGAGCCTGAATGACTGTGGCTAGTGTGCAGCCTCAGCTGCACTGACTACAGCACAGAGTGGGCAGGATGTTCACATGCACTTAATTTTTATGATTTAGTACAGTGAAGATGCCTTACTGCCTATTCCCACTCTTGGTTGATATTGATGAAATTCCACTTGGGCAAAGCACTGCTAGAACCAAGGTTTCCAAACCTAGTGAACATCAGATCTTGAATTTTTGTCTGTCAGGTATTTTATGACTTTTCCTACTGCCATTAACACTTCCATACTCGAGTGTTTGAAAGTTTGCACATGCTTTGGGAGCTATGAAATGTTAAAAATGCGTACTGATCAAATTTTACCAAGCTCTGTATAGTTCATCTTTTTTCTTTGTCAACCTTAGGAGAGGCTGGCTTTCTACTAGCTATAAATCATATCTCAGAATATGATGCCCAATTCACAGACTCACATGTAGCAGCCTGTATATTAGCATTCACATATGGCGCTAATATAAAAAGCTCATGCACATATTTAAAAGGTAAACATTTGATAATATCTCAAGTTTCTGAACCAATGGGTAGAAATCAGTTTCGATATATGTAGCTTTTAAATTACATTCTGGTGTAGCCAAATAGGATATAAAATAAAATACTGTGAAATGAAGATGTCACTCCTGCACTCATCGCTTGTCAAAATGACCAATATGATGTGACATGATGATCCACTACTGCCTGTGAGCAATCTCTTCTCATACTGGGGAGCTAGGTTTTATTTCTTGTTTTGGTTTGTTTTTTTTTTTTATTAACAGAAGGAGAGTTATTTCCAAAATCAAAATATTAGCAATTTACTTTCATTTACCAGATGATGTCAGATGAAGAATTTTACCATAATGGCAGAACCATAATTTCTAGTAATATGAATTATTTGCAATATGTCATCCAAAATCCTGTTAGATCAGTTGAAATGCTACTTTTTGTTTGTTTGTTTTGCCCTGTCATCAATATGTCAAATGAAAAACAGTTCTAAGTTTCTCGATGGATCTTGTATATTTTACAGGGTTCTTTAGTTTCTTGCTGATTGAATGAAAATAGCTATTGCCATTCTCTGAAGCAGTATCCTGATGCGTATTCCGGTTGTGGCTTTGAAGTCTTGTATAAATTAGTGATCTTTACTTCAAGATGTACTAATTTGAATATTTAATTCTGTCAGTTTTCTGTAATAGTACATTAAACATGAGATGAAAGTTAACAAAGAGACCAATTTACTGATTGGAATAGCGAGTGGATGCTTTATTAGCAGCAATGTTCACTTATTTTGTCTGACCTTCTTGTCTGTGAGGTTAAAAGCTGAGTAAGCCAACCTAATGCATGTAAAGCAGCAGTTAGAGCAGTTACGGAAGCCTTTGCATTACAAATACCTTCATCACTGTCATCATCATCACTCCATACGATGTCAGACAGTAAAGAAAAAAAGCCATAAATCCAATCAGAGGACTCTTCCAGTGTCTCATGAATGATTCTCAGTGGTTCTGTGCTGAGCTTGTGAACAGATCTTCCTGAGTGCAGAGTTTAAAACAAAAGCGGTTTGAAAAAAAAAAAAAACCAAAACAAACAACTCCTTCAGTAATAGAAGTTAATCTTCATTTTATACAGGATTAATTATGCTACCTGTTTTAGCAGAAACAAGGATTGTGAATGTTAATTGTTATTATTCAAGGATTTGAGGACAGCTCTCCTTCCTGTGCAAGACTGGTACAAACTGTATCTTACTGCACTTGCTGTTCACAGAGTGATTAAGGATGCAGTGTATAATTTGGTCTGATGTTGTACTCCAAGCTCTGTCTCTCCTTCTGAGGCTTGATTGGGACAAACATAAGTGTAGATTTTATTCTAATAGTCACTATTTTAGATAATCTCTTCCTTTCAGCTCAGTTTTTTTCTCTGACTCAGGTCCCCTGCCTCTTGATGCCTGTTTGGGATTCAGGGCCATCAGTGTCCCACTCAAGTCATATCTCCCCCTTGAGCTCCCTCCTTTATACAAGTCTTGGCCAAGGCAATTGCTGAGCCCTGGCTTAACTACACACACAGACCATGTCATTGCCATGGACCACACGTACGGGATGGGACAGCATGAAGGGAGATGCAAATCCAGATCATGGCATACACACAGCTACTTTCAAACACATCCTCCTCTGTATCTGTTTCTTCTCTTACAACTTTTCTAGAGTTTCTTTCACATACACTTCTGCACATCTGCATACTGAACTTGTTCTGGTCTTACTGCACCTGTAGGCAAGCAAACTGGGAAACAAAGAAACTGTGCAGTTTAATGTCTCCGACCTTCCTGGAACCTCTGATGGAAGTGAGACTTCTGCTCCCCGCTGTACGGACACTCAGGCAGTGCAACAATCAGTGAGTAATACTAGTATTCCCTTAAAAGTTTTCCCAGTTGGGATTTTACCAGATTTCTCTGTACCTGACACACTATGTCAGAAGGAATTTCAAGCCTCTGACAGATTTTTCTTCTGACCATTCTGTGAGGCAATAATCTATTTTCTTGAACTCTGTACCAAACAATGCTTAGGAAAAGGAACAACCCTCATTCAGTCTATGTTACTGCCCACTGTGCTTGAAATGTCAGACTGAGTCATTGCCTGGTCTGTGCAAAGCTTTTCCACAAATACAGACAAGTAATAGTAGACCACAAATATGATTTGAACTTTTGGCCTAGTCTTGTTATTAGGATTTTCAATAGAAATATGTACACTGAATGTAACAGGATCAAAGTAGGAACCAGACTTCTGTTTAGCTATCTTTCTGTAGGTAAATATTTTAGTAGGAAGCTAAAGACAAGTCTCTTCAGAACTACTTCTGACTGCAGTGTTCCAACTCACAAGCCAAAATATTAGCATTAATCAGAAGCAGTCTCACATGTACTTGCAGGCTACAAAGACAGGCAAAGTGTAGGCTTAAAGGAACTTTTTCAGTGACAGCAGTATGAATAGTTATTTTCTAAAAGTGTTGTGATGAAATTTAGATGTAACTTTATTTGAAATATAAATGTATCTCCAAATCATTCATTTTATTTCTAATTAATTACTCTGAAACACAAAAGGCCAGGCTGACTTTCTATTGGTTTGTGTCTGCTTATTAATAATGCAGACCAAAGAAATATTTTAGTTAATATTGTATTAATATTGTATTATATAATAATATGTTATGGAACAATCAGACACAACAAATACATCAAAGGTGTAACAATATGCAATGATATAATTGCAAAGAAATTAATTTATTGTACTAATGTGTGCACCATTTTATTCAGAAAGATTGAGTAGTAAACCAGAAAATATTTACTTTGTTTAGCATGAAACTTATTTGTTTTCATTGTTTTTGTGCATTGAGATGTAGAGATTTAATTTTTTCAAATGATTTGCCACAAATAGTCTCCTCAAGCATTAACCAGGAGAATGAATACCTGTATTTAAGCTCTTAAAAAGTAAATCTGTGACCTGGCCCCTGATGCCATTTGCACTTTATTCTAATCTAGAGGTTCTGAGGAGTCAAAGTGGACTAATAGAATGGACATGGCCAGAGGTGTCTCAGCATAATCAAGGTTTTGATTCACAAGCAGGGATGGTTTAACTTTGGACAGGTGCCTTGATTTTCACTGTGGCTCTCCACCCTCCTTTTACCCACTGGTTGCTTAGGGAGGGATCAATTGCTTTTACAGCCACAGGTTTTTACAGCCGCAGGGACTACAGCTGTAAACTAAACAAGAACTGGTATCAATTTATTTTAATATACTGGTCTATCAACTAGCAGTTCAAGAACTGCTTCTGCTTCACAGGTAGCAGAGCTGTCCCCCCTGGGCAGGCAAGGGAAATGCTCAGAGAAGTGCAAGATCAAGAGCAGAGGAAATTATTCCAACCACCCCAAGGCAAGCCATCTTTGCTGATGAATCAGTCTTCAAAATCATATCCTGGTCTTTAATTCATAACATCTTCATACCACACTATGAAAAGGGATTAGAAATTATAAGTGTCCAGAGGCAAAATTCTCCAGTCATGCCTATGCTAACAGGGCCAAGTTGCAAATCCTGTTTAACATAGAAAGTTTGGAAAAATCAGTTTGGAGCTGTGTAGACGACACTTTATTGCTACTTGCAAAATGAAATTTTGCATTCAAACAGATACTGTGAGCTCACTTGAGGTCTGGTACAAATGTCACAGACTTGGAAAATTATGTCCTTGTGCTTAGATCTGTTTAACTTCTGTTGCATTTCCAATAATTTTTAAAAGTAGTGCTAATAGTAATGGTGTGTCCTAGAATCTTAAGAATACCACACCAAGAAATGCTGAAATGAAAATTACGACTGATTAAATCCGTGCTTCTAGTTCTCCTGAAAACTTTGACAATACCAGGTTCTACTAAATCCCTAGTAGAATGAAATACACTAGAATCAAAGGAAAATAAACAATTCTGGTGGTAACAAGAACAGAGAAAGATTCAATTTCTCACACACATTCAAAGAAAAACAACCATTTCCAGAAGATTTGCATACTTTGGCTTCAAGAGTGAAGCTGAAAGAATGCAGATTTTCGTAACAAAATTTGAGCTTGATATTCTTTTTTATTTAGAGATGTCCAGGAATGGAACAGTATGATGGAATTTTTTACAATCATCCTGAAGTCAAAGTATTAGACTGGATTAGCAGTCTTCTATCCAACTTCTCATTTATTAGCCAACCTTAGAACACTAATTATTTTAAAAGTAAGCTCATAATACATTTTTTTTGCTAACATGGTGTATAATATAGATTTTGCAGCTGATCTATAGCATTAATTAATATTATTACAGGCTAATATCATTAATCTAAACTATAATTAATATATTATGTATCACAAAATCTGTTGCTCTGGGATTAGAGGGGGCAGGATCTTGAATTTTAACTGTAAAGAACCTTTATGAATATAGAGTATTTCTCAGATACAGACTTGTGAAGTTCTACCTTTTGCTAAACTTTTAAATAAGCATCCAACCAATTGTTTAGTCTTAGATAACACAGTAAACAATTACTAAATGCCTGTTGAAGGAGGGGAAAGGAAGTAAATAGTTACTGAGGAGGTTAAGGTCAGACATGAAAAATACAATTAATATTGAAGAATTTTGTTGATATGATGCAATTACCTTTAATCACAGTTTAAATTCAGATTATCGTATCTAGCAAAATGTACCTGAAGGGTACTGGATCCCTGGTGGTTTCTAAACTCCCTTCTAAACTTCTAAACAAAAGCCAGTGCAGAAGGACTTATTGTGACCTTCAGAAGGTATATGTCTCGCTTTCCTCTGAAATCTGTTTTAGGGTTACATGTGTTAATTTCCAAAAATGTCCACTACTTTCCATTGACTAGAAAGGAAATCTGAAAAATTAGCATGGACATGTCACTTTATTTTGATATAACTGAGGTATGTATGTGACACGGATCCTGCTAGTGATGCTGTTTCAGATTTAAATCCTTCTTGTTGCAATAAACTTTAGCTAAGCACTTAGATTTGTAACTTTACATTCATAATTAATTCCTGGTTAATACAGCTATTCACCTTGATAAATTACTTACATTCCAGAAGAGCACTGATGCCACAAAAATGCTTCACTAGAACATTTTGTTTTGTCATCATCTTTTATTACTTGGTACAGTATGAGAGATGTTTTTCAGATCAGTAAAAGGTCATCTGTGCTTGTGCTGGCGTGTTCACTGCTATGAGAATAATAACAATTTTGCTGTTTTGTTTTCAGTGGAAACATCAGAATTCCAGAACCTTCTGGAAAATGCTGAAATTTGAAAAAGTTAAAGCTGACAGAGGGAGAATTTCAATCAAATTGAAGGAATTTGTATACTACCTTTCAATGAATCCTTATTGTAGGAGAAGTCGATTGAATTTGGTTGAAGAATGTTTGTTAGCTGGTGGAGATATCTGGAAGCTTGTTTGGATTTTCTTTATTAAACATGCAAATTTCTCAAAAATAATTGTTTAAGAAATAGTTCCATATGTGTTGTTGGTATTCATACTTCTAAAAGATCCCAATGTAATCTGAAGCAGCACATCAAGTTCTACAATTTTTTGTAGTTCTCTAGCGTTACTGGTACAGAAACAGTAATTTGATTAAAAATGTGAGAACAACAATTCTGAACAACTAATTTCTTCCTTTCTGAAGTCTCCCTGGCTCACACTTCCAAATGATTTTAAAATAAAATTTATAACTGTCATGGTAATTAATAACTAACACATAACATAGCTCCTTGAAACCAGCCAATGACAGTCTTCTCAAATTCTGCAATTGACATTAGGTATGTTCTTGGGATAGAAGGTAATTTTCATAAAGTGGCAAAGTATTTTTGAACAGTAAAACTCTTTTTTTTCATCAGGACTTATAATGGGTTCTTTAACAGTGACTTTTGGGAACAAGAATTGAGCAATCACATGGTATGATTTGCTGTGTCCTCTCAAGCAAATTTGGTTATGTTTAATAGTATGTGCCATTTATTCCTGTGAAGTGCACAACAAAAAGTGACTAATTGATTTATCTGTGCAAATCACTTCAGTCATTATTCCAGTCTTAATAACTCTGCTAGAAATGTAGTTTCCTATCAATCTTGTTTGCTTGTCAAATGGTTAAATGTATATTCAGAGTTCAACCTATGTTAAGGTGTTGTTTTTTTTTTTTGTAATAAGTTTCAGCAAATTAGTTAATAATTGTTGGATTTTCATCAATTACATATTTTGACTCCAGTGAATTGAATGCAATTAAGTTACAAATTATGGCAATTATCTGGTGCAAAGATTGATCTATGAGATATAAACTCCTTCATTGACAGCTGATGAAGACAGAGAATTTCTGTTGTGTTTGATAAAATACAAAAAGCCTGATACTAGCTTGTGCTAATAAACATATCCTATTTTTAGTAAAATATTCTACAATAGAGTCCTGTATTTTAATTTGAAGGCTTATATATTTTTCTTTCTTTCTACTCTGTGATCTTTTGAAGAGTAGCATCTAAGATACTAAACTGAATATACACATGGAATCGCCTATAATTAACATTCCAGTTTATCAACATGGCTGTCCTTAGGTCTTACCTTTCTGTTTAATAGATTAACATTTTTATCAAGCTTAAAGCTCTAAGCCTTAAACAGGTTTCTACAGTCTCTTTCTAATATCAACCTTGGATAATTATATTGAGGTCAAGTTCATAGAGAAAACCTCACCTGAAAGTGAACAAAAAAGCAGTTATAACTAGAACCTACTTGCCAAAATTGCAAAAGAAATTCACAAACTCTCACAAAGTAATCAATTTCAGGTCCATTTGATATAGACCTACATGTGGGTAGGAGTGTATGTTTAGGATGGCCTTTAAGTGTAGTTTATAAGACTTGATTTGATAGCAGCTGGATGGTTTTGCTTTGATAAGTCAGACCCTCATTAGGTGGTGTTTTCTGAAACACATAGAAATTTTAGCTAAAATAATTTAAAGCTTTATTTTTTCTTTTTCTATGGGTTCAGTTCTCTGACAAAGACCACAGATCTTCAGATTAAAATGCTGTTAAATAATTGCACAACAGCATTTTTAAAGGGCATTTAAAGAATAAAATTAGTACCTCAGCCTGACACCATTTCCTGGGAATCTCCTGGCTGGGAGCATCTCTTAGCTGGCAGATCTATTTCAAGCATTATGTGAAAATGAGGAACAGGCTGTTGCAAGCCCTGGCCCGGCAGAGTTGGGGTTAGCTGAGAAGCAGTGCTGCCGTGTCCTGGCCCTCTGCATGTGCCCATGCTTTGTTATCATCCACACACGTATTCAGAACACTGCAGGCAGAAGGTCTTTACCGGATGGTAAACAGGGGTCATCGCAATGTTGTGAATAGGTGGCTATACCTGATGGCAACAGGATGACCCCCAGAAGGGCCAATAAAAAAAAGGAACACCATTAGCAATAATGAACATTCTCATCTCTCTCTTGGCTAAAGGAAGCACTTAAGGAGTGAAGTGAGGAGTTGTTTAGTCTGTGGGGCTGCTAGTTATGAAGCAGAAATTGGAGGTCATTAAAAAGAGAAACAATATGTTGTAGGTGTGAGATAATACAGTATGAATCAGAGCAATGTAAAAACGTGGTTGAATAAAGCACAGTATTTTCACAAGTTACAAACAAATTCTGTTGCTGAAAAGAATATATTACATATAGGTGATTCTAGCTGAGTTACTTCAATTTCTTCAACAGCAAAAAACCAAAGAATTGCATCGCTGCAATTGTTACTGAAATGAATTACTAGTTTGATTTGTTTGTTTAAAAATTAGAAATTTCTCAGATATCATTATGCACTGGAAATTTGTTTTGTGTTTAATATCCCATGAAGCATATTTAAGCATGAGTTCTCTTTTTAGATCCTTCTCTATTCATTGAGACAGTTTCTGAAACTTCATATTTTCAAATTCATGACATCGCAAAGTTTGATCTATCAAAAGTTATCATCTTATCTATGCTGGACCTTTTGGGATGAAAGCAGCACTTGCAATACTGCAATAGTTCATAGACTGTCATTCTTCCAGTATAAAATCATTTTCTAGGAGTTTATAACTGAGCAATGAGATCTGCTGCAGATTGAAACATGGGAAACAAGAAGTCATCTGAGCAGCCCTTCTTTAAACTGGAATTAGGCTTAAATCCCTTTAACAGTTTTTATCATGGAAGAGGAAAAAAATGTTTTGTAGGTTTTAGGTACATTAATTGAAGTCTCATAATTCAATTAAGAATTTCATTAACTACTTGAAATAGATAAGCTGTTTAATCATGCTTTGAATTGACATTTATAAATACAGTAAAAAATGTATTTGGGAAGACTATAGCACTGTTTTGATAATGTCCAGGGTAAGAGGTTTGTCTAGGGCTTTGCACATTTGGAAAAGAGACAAAATTATTTGTTCCTTTAGCTTTGCTGGTGGTTTAAACTAATCCAGAAGTTCATTCTTTTCCTGAATAAATGCAAATGTATTATCAGTTTTAACTCTGGTGGATCCATTGTCATAAAATACAAGAGTAAAAATAAGTAAATTCTTCTTTTTGCAGTTCTTAAAAGTTTCCACTAAACATTACCCCAACAGGATGACTAGAGTGAAATAGCATTGCGGGGTAAATGTATGTGTATATTCCTAATTATTATTATATGCTACCCAAGGCCAGACAAAATCAGTAACAGAAATGGCCATGAGTTCATGGAGGGAAATGGTGACTTCAGACTCCATTATTCAGAAGCTCATATGGGAAACCCCACAGAGTTTTGCCAGATGTTTCACTTTTAACTTGAAAAGAGTGAAAAAAGAAATTATTAAAGAAAGCATCTGACTGGATGGGAGCCCTATGCCTCCATGTCCTGTTAACTCCCCATTCCTATAGGCATTACATCCACAGAGATCTGCCTTTGCTGCAGGTCTCTAAAAAGCCCTTTTATGGTTGAGCAAAATAAATTAACCCCAACAAAAAGCCTAATCAATTTTTTTACTTATTAAAACATCCATGATAAAATGGCAAGCTCATTCTGTTAAGTGTGCCTGTGTGTCTTTTCTATATTTTCACTTATATTATTTTGTAGGTAATTTTGGGTTTCATAGATTTGGTGAGATTCCATTAGGTTTGATTTAGTCTGGCCTTTAGGTGACTGGCTAAATCACGATGCGTTTACTCTGAATATTGAACATTCTGGATGTGAAAGTAGGGTGGTGTTAATTAGCTGTAATTGGTCACAGAGATGGCAGGGAATTTTGAATGCTCTATTAGCCCATTAGCAAATATGGATTCCTGGGCAATCAATCTTTAGGACTAAAATAATCTTAAATTATTGAGTTGCATTTACCAATTAAAATATATAATCCAGTTATGTGTACAGGAAATGCATGAAATACATGCATGAATTATGAATCCAATTAACAAGGTGTATTTTCTAACACAAAGGATGGTAGTAATGAACTGTTGCAAAACACACGTCAAACCAAAATTAATGTTTTCCTTCATTTCTGAAAATATTGAAAATATATGAGATCATTCTATGCATTATGCTATTTATTCCATTTTCATACGCACTATGTACTGCATGAAATTTGTAGTTTCTTATCTCAGGCTCTTGTAATGCATGTCACCTTCATACCACATTAGAAATATTTCAGTCATGTTCATATTTGTACAATGCAGCATGAAAGGAATGCAAGCTTTCATTTTGTTCCTCAAAGGAATGAGCATAATACACTAAAGCAAAACACTGCAAAATTTAATTTCCTTCTTCTGCGTAGATAGAACAGGGTTGAAACTTTCAGCACTGATCTAACTCTTGTCTCATGCTTTCCTCGAAATCTACAGCCAAGGCCAAAGATTTGATCCCTGTTCTGGCCTCTGAACAAACTGACACCAAGGATACGCAGCTTTACACATGCAACCTCTGACACAGGGTCCTCCTGCTATAGTATATTTTTTATCATAACCAGCACCTCCTGAATAATACAGGGTACTAGAGAATTTACAACCATCATGTTCTGGATGTGTAAAATTACACAGAAATATATCGTAACCTAACATCACTTACCTAAACCCTGTTATCCTCCCTCAGCCTCCTCAGTTCTAAAAGCTACTTTTCGAATGCTGAATAAAGAGCTACTTTTCGAATGCTGAATACTCTTGTATTTTATGACAATGGATCCACCAGAGTTAAAACTGATAATACATTTGCATTTATTTCAGCAGAAAAGTAATGTACCACACCTACATTAGGATGAAACTAAACATCTCTTTTTCATATAGTTCTGGGACAAATTTCATCTTATATAAATGTTCAAATTTCATAAACTTGATAGTTTACTTCTAAGAGAATGTAAACCATAGTAACCAAGAAGTAAAATCTATGGGCTGGCACTCTAATCACAGAAGGTGGTGTGAAGTCCATACTGATAAATTAAAAGAATATATAAGAGCTAAAATACATATACTATTACTTTCTGTCTTTTTGGAAATATTTGCCTTTCAGATAATGGGAATAAAATTGTTAATTATTGAAGGAAAACAATGCTCAGGTTCAAGTTTAAAATACTTTCTACTACTTTGGTGTGTAATGTTTCTACTGAGCTCCATCAATCTCTGTGTACTCTGGGCAACTCATAATCTAGAGCATTGCACTTTCTGTATTTTCCAGAGGCTAGCAGCTCTGTTGTGTAATCATGGGGAAAAAATCCATGTCTATTCCTCAGCCACACAGCTCCCAAGCTGGTTTGCTAGGTCAACCTGCTCATGCTTTCTTCTGCAGTCACTGCTGTGCACTGCAGTCACTGCTACAGCTCTGCTATGGAGATGGTCATCTCTGGCACAGAAACGTACTGAGAGTCCCTGGTGGGAGCCCATAGATCAAAGTCCTCTGTCATCTTTGGGGCTGCCCTTCAAAAATCTGCAGGGTGCTTCTCGGTCACCCTCCCGTCTCCTCTAGGCTGAGCTCAGCTCTCTCAGCCTGTCTCATTCATATGCTATGCATACTTTCTGAACTTGAACTTCATGGAACTTCAGGTAGAGAAATGGGAAAGAAATTGAATGCAGTGGCTTATGAAAGGAAAGTGTTCTTTGAGGAAAAATACGCCGAATTTTCTGCGTTTTATGGATTTAAAAAGTATGCAGTTGAATATAATTTCTTTGGCATCTTTCATTTGCATTTGAAAACTAGGAAGTTAATTTTAATCATGCTTGTAAAACTAAATTTACAGTCCTGAAAATAACTATTCGCTCTTTTTATGCAGGTCTGGTTTTTCAAAGAACAATGTCAACCCAAGAGAAAAAATTACTGGGTTTTAGATTTAAAGAATCACTTAGAAATATGCTCCAGATTCTACTTTCTATATGAAAAGAAGTAATTACTTCCACTGGAGACAAAGGACCAAACTGTCCAAAAGTGAAAATTATTCTTGTATCAATAATGCCAGCTAGGTGATTCTATGCGAAATCTTCAGCAATTTCCATGAAATTTTTATAAATCAGTGGGTTTAACTTGAAAAAAATCAGTAGGAAATCAGGAATTGAAACCAAGGGTATGATAACAGCTATGTAACTATTTTTATATTTATGTAAATAGAGAAAACAGTTTAATAAATCCTGATCTAAAGAAGTACAGCAGTTCTTTCTCTAAATGTTTGACCATCAAGACCTGATTTGAATGTCAGCTTAATTAATCACTTAGGAACAGAAATATAGCTGGGAAGGAATAAAAACAAACTCATGAAGTCAAAATACTAAAGTGTCATCTCTCAGACACCTCCACAAAATAAAAACTCATCCTGCAGATTAAGTTTTGCATAGTTTTATTTCTACATCCTGGTCTGAAAATGTCAGTTTCCACCAACCCTTGTGAGATTTAAGCTCATTTAACCAAAACAATATGAGCAGAATTCCATCTGCTTAGAAAGTTTCCTTCAGTCTCCAGTTCAATTAGATTCTTATGGCTTAGCATTACCCTGACCTGTATATTGAGCATGTGTGACCTGACAGCCAGTTCAGAAATGCCTTAGTTTTAGAGTTTTGTCTAAGTTATAGCCTAGCTTTTGACTGTTCATTGAAAACCTATTAAGAACTTGATTGACTGACTGACTGATTGATTGATTGATTAATAGTTAATGTGGAAAACTGAAGCAGAATATGATAGTTTCTCTTTCTTGGTTTGTATCTCTGTTGTAGCATCAAGTGTGCGGTTTCCAAACTAAAATATGATGCTTATTTTGGAAGGATCTCTCAAAAACAGCTCTGTGTTTTCCTGGGACTCTAGTGATGTCCTTCTAGAAACAAAGACACATGAGAAAAATTTTAAGAAAGTTTTGTGGTACATTTTCTCCACATTTCAAGCTCTGTGACATCTATTGATCCAGGATTGGTTGGTTTCTTTCAAGATCTATATGTGTTTCAAAAGCTTTCTAAGTAAATCTTGAAGTCAATATTGATAAATAGCATTACAAAAAAAAATCTATGAATTTATCAGTAAACTAATACAGTCCAGGAAATTTACTCCAGAACATCAACTCAATTTCTTCTCAATTAAAAGGCTGAAGTCTGAATTTTGATTCCTAGTTAATTATTGTGACAGATATGATAACTTTAGAGCTGGAGTTCTCATTTAAGAAAGACAAGGATCCCAATAATTTGTTTTCTGCTTCACATACATGTATCCTAGTTGTTACTGGCTGTTTGCCTCACAAAAGTTTTACTACTCAAGGCTTGCTGAATGCTGCATACCCTTTACAAACACAGGCAGTTAATTTAGTTTTCATTATATATCATTGCCAGATAAAAGCCATAAATATTCTATTCTTTTCTATTCCCCGCTCCTTTAGTTCTGTTTCTCAATTAGAATCGCAGTCCTTGTACCACCCACTTCATTTTCATCTTTGCCCTCTGTAATCAGTATGTACCCAAAGCTTGATCTTGTTCATTTATCTTGCCTAGTCTTAAACCACACTAGAGTTATTGCCTTGTTGAAGACAAGGGTGTATCTTATCTAATATGAAGATTCTGGTCCTCTGTACTTATGGTTTTTGAAGATCAGTTTTAGGGTTAGCATGTTCTTCTGCATTTTTCTGGTCGTTGAACTGTGTAAGCAGACATCACAATACTCAAGGCAACTATTCAAGACTTTATATTTCTGAAAATATGAATTATAATTAATTTTATTTTTCTAGAAAAAAATTATATAGAAATTGCAAAACAGAAATCCGACCTTACATGCTCATATACATTTTACATTACTGTCAACATACTCATTTTCCAGGATGAGGATAGGCTGCAAAATGGAGACTTAAATTATAATGATGTCTGAAGTGTAAACTAATATGTTCTGACATTCCTCACAATACCTTCTCTCTTGGTAAACTCAGCAAGAGACACTGTGCTGTGCCCAAGGAGGTGAGACACAGGCATATTTACATAATCCACACTGCTTAATAAATATTAAAATCTGAATATACAAGGTATCAAACAGAATATGCTGAATTTTACCTGCTAAGGCTTTGTAATCCACCAAGTCAAACATTACGATAGCTACTGCTGACCAGGTAACAATCAGAGCAACAACAAGAAGCCATGCTGCTGGTGAGCTGAATGTTGTCACGAGGTCGTCTGTCACTGATTTCTTGCCCACTTTCATGGATGACGAAGGAACGGATCCATTCTTACCATCTATTATTGTCGTGGTTGTAGACATGTGTCCTATGCAAACAGTCAAAAGAGAGGAAAATAATGTAACAACTCGGAGCCTTAAAGTCAAGAATATGAATGTTGTTTTGAAAGTGTTTTGTAGTCAGGATGTTTGAAATAAATATCAATATTGTATTACTAAAACATTGGTTCTTGCACTTTCTGGAAGAAAAAGTCACAACCAGGCTTTTTGATTGTAATATGACAATTTTTAGTCTGCCGCAAATAGCTACAGGCCTAGGAGAGTGATTGATGAAAGCATAAATATTATTACCCTCCAAAGGATTGTCTTGTTACAGGCTGTAGGCCAGATTCTCAGGTGATGTGATTAAGTGAACTTCCATTGACTTTAATGGCGCTAATGCATCTATGCCACTTGAGGTTTGGCTGGAATTCTGCTGTCAAGGACACGTATCAACGGCAATAGAAATACAGACACTTCATTTCCTCTAACAGAAATGCAAATGATTTACATGTCCAGGATCCTTAAAATTTGTGAATAAGACTGTAGCTGATTTCTAGATACCTTTGTTTGTGAAATTTTTTATTTAATGAAATAATCTCCTAAGAAACAAGATTTACAATGCCGAGGCAGATTTGATTCCAGAAAGCAGAGATTTGGTACTAAGAAGCTGGTAGGAAGGTGAATGTTACTTAGCTAAGTGAGCAGCTGACACACATTAACCCTTTCATGGACAGTAACACTAGTAACCTACCCTACTTTTTCCTGCGGTGTTAAAAATGCTAATTCTGGACACAAACTGAAACTATGGTAACTGAAACCTAACCATATTTGAAAGTTCTCAAATTAATCTGCTTAATAAAAGATAATGATAACCTAAACAATTAGGTAGTTTTTTTTTTTTCCCCCATTATACACAATAACAATATTGAAAGTATTCATAACTCCACAGTTCAAACTGATAGAAGACCAAGGTATCTCCACTAAGCTTAACTTCTAATATCTGCTTGTATACTACAGTTATAATGTATTCAAAGATATATTACACGTGTTCTTGGTCTGGTTGTTGAAACCAACTTTCCTAAATTAATTTCAGTGATTTAAGGGACCCTTGCCCACGCAGACATCTAAAGTTTCAAGTAATCAGGTGACATCCGGTTTTCTCAGATCTTTGCTTTTCACTTATCATGTCACCACTGACACAACCTACAAAACTGATATTTTCTATGTGACAGAGCTGCTCTATATGAAGGTAAGCAGACTTAATTTCACTTTTGACATAGAAAATTACAAATATGCACTCAGAAACTACTGATGGAGGTAAGGCACAGGCTATCGCAGACTTTACAACATTTGCTATCACAACATTGTTTAGACTCTCTTTGAGATCACAACATTTGTATTCTTAAAGAAATAGATGAAGAAAGGATAAGATCCTTAATTTTACCCATACACACATATATTTTTCCCTTCCTATTTTACCCAAAAAAGTCTTCCAATCCTTATGTTAATGAATACTGGTTTTGTACCTTTTCTGTAGAGTGTTGAAACAATATCCCAAAGTGATACTGAAATGCTCCTTTATGTATCTGACAAAAACATATAGAATTGGGAAGGACAATTTTGGTGGAAGAGGTTCCCTAACTCTTAATCTGTCATATCTGTTGAGTTTTCAAATTCATACCCCATTCTGTTCTAGATTTCTTTTCCTTTTTTTTTAAATTTATTATATTGTATTAATGTGTAGTTCCCTTAGCTCTGTCTTTTAAGCTTGCTTCTGCACATGCATCCTGGTGCTGATCAGTGTCCTGCTTCAAGCCCTGAAAAACTGCTCTGCTACACAGCAGCATTGTAAAAGCAAAGCAAGATTGGCATATTACATGTTTTTTCTTACTTACTTGAAATCTAGTCTTACTTTTAGAATATTTACTCTGCTTATAAATAATGTCTATCTCCTAGGATAGAATGTATACAATTTTTAAAAAATATTATAAGACCATCACTTCTTCCATTTCTCCAAACAAAAACTTTTGATCAAACATTTCATAGCAGGAGGAAAAATCTGCCAAGTGACAATTAACAATAAAGATCAGCTTCCTAAGTCAAATTCAAAATCAATAGCATTTTGTTATCCTACTGCATACAAGATGCAAGTAATTTGTGCATGTAACAGGTCATAAATGACACATTATGCATTTTTTCCCCTTGGGGATATCAGTCAGAGTTTATGATGTGTAAGAGAGAATAGAAAGGTACTGTCTCATCTTGACAAATCTGATTAGTACCACAGCATGTCTTCAAGGACATCCTAGTGGCAGATATTTGCAGTTTTAAAACTTTATGTGTGTATACACACATAGACTTATAATTGCCAGTCAAAGGATCATTCCTCTAGGTCTGTTGGTATGTAAAAATAGTTCCTTCCTATTGAGTATACCTACCTTTTCAAACTCAGACCTCTACATGTCTTCTTTGATGAAGAAAATAGTAACCAACAATTTTTCAATCAGAACAATGCTGCAGAGACAAAGCTCAAGCATGCCAGAAGGTTATCTATAGCAAGATTTTGGCTGCTGATGTAGTCAAGTCAGATTTCCTCTTGAAAACTCAGGGTGTTATACAATAAAATCACTGTCATTGCATTCATTAAAGTGTGAGTGAACAGCTATTGATTCAAATTTGACTGGAAGTCAAGCTACTGTTATACTGCTGGAGGCTCCTGATACAGGAGCTTACAGTGTGATGCAGGGGCAAATGAAAGATTTCCACTGTTGTTTTAAAAGCTTTACATTATCAAAGACATCCTCACAGGAATGGCAGGCAAAATCTACAGGACAGAAACTGTGGAACTGCCAAAAAAATCCCCCAGTCAAGATGTCCTAAAGCAAACAGAAATTAGGTTTTTATGTCCCTAGATACTCATACCAAAAAAAACTGGCTGGAGGATTTTATCTGACTGCTTCTGAGAAAGACATTGTTTGCTGCCACATAATCTCATGTAGGGTGGATTACATCATCACTTCATGACTCCAAAAAGAAGCAGCAATAACACTGAGGTGATTGCCCTCTCCCTACAAGCATTCTGTTATTGTTGTACCCAAGATATTATCCTCATGCTTTTCTCTACCTGTTTCTTGCTTTAGGGTGTCTAGGTGCTCTGTATATTTTTGTCCACCTCCTACCAGTGCTAACCTTCTCCCCAGACCTTCAGTGATGATATCTATAGAGCTAGATAATAGAGAAAAAGGGGATGTAGATACAGCAATGTTTGCATCAGTTCAGCCAGCAGTGATTCTCCTTTTTCTCAGAAAAGTGCCAAAGTTAGGCAGAGCTCCTGCCCAAGAGGTCAGTCAGGCTTCAGGTGTCCAGTGGGGGTCTGAGAAAGACAGGCATTTTTGTTGATTTGAAATCACCTGATGGAGCCTATTGAGTTCTACATTTACAATTAGCAGAGGACATTCAGCAGTAAGTTAAAATCAGATTGCTGAACTTCTCTAGGCATCCTTGCCATCCATATAATAAACATTTTCTCTCCCAAGACAAATTTCAGTGTCAGTATTACAGCCAGCCCGAGTCCAAGTTGGTTTACTTTCGATGAGCACTGCAGTGGATCAGGAGATTCATGAGCAGATCAGTTGTCTCTGCTTTGGGAGAGGCAACATCCATCACAGGAGTGGAGGGTGCAGCTGAAGGCTGTTACAATTTCAGCCATCCAATTTTAATCCACTGCCACATGTCTGCTAGAGCCTCTTGGCACTTTGGGTTGTGATTGCTATTGATTTTCAATGAGGATGGGAACTTAAAAAAGTTATATACACATTTCTATAAAAAGATTACTCCATGGATATATACCTCGGACTGCACATTGCAATTTCTCATGCACACAGGACTACCCCATCAAGTTGCAAATGACACCTTTACATGAACAGATTGATTTGCTAAATTCCAAACAGCAATAACTCCAAGATTCTTACTATTCCTCTGGTTTCAGAGTTGTCACTTAGAATACAATCTGAAGACCCATAAGGTCTCGTAAGTATAAATAAACCTTGACGATTGGTGACAACTTTGAGGAGAACACAGTGTGACTTTCAGAGTCCAGAGTGAGCTTGTAGTCTTGGCAGTTAAATAAAGCATCCTTTGTATTTGTGGGTTGAGCTCTCCTTAAAGCATAATAGGCATAGGAGTCCATGGTTAAAGACGGGTGCTTGATTTTACAGTTCAACAGCTATATCTTCCACTACTCTAGTAGAAAAACAAAACAAAACAAAGCCTCCAAAACTAATAAATAAACCTACCCCATTCGGACTCATTCAGATGTAACAGAGTAACTTTCTATATTTATGTTACTTCATAGCTGTTTTATGTATAAGAATTTTCATTCTGCCAATATCACAAAAAATTAAATACAATATTTAATGTGCAATGTCTTTTTAAGTCTAGATATATTAAAAGCAGAGGGCTAGTCATGATACTAAAAAAAAGAGGTTGTTCCCTTTTAAATAATAATATTGTTGCTAGGGCAATGCAGTTAGGATGTAGAAACCTCAGTGCAGTCTTCTCTAAATGAGAAAGCTGGTAGATTTTGACTTGTCTGTTCTACTCCCCAGATGAGCACTCCAATAAATAGGCTGTAGAGTATTCTGGATTCAGGTCATTGATGGCTCCTCTTTGACCTATTCCACTTCACTCAGAATATTTAAATACTAATTAAGGAAGCAGAAAAGAGAAAAAGTGTCTGTATAAATCGACACTGTATGTTAAGCACCAGCTCAAGCCTTGGGCTTTAACCTGGTGACCTTCTCAATCCACCACTGTTGCAATCACGCAGGCAGGAGTCAGCCCACAGTCAGGAGGGTACTGCAGGGATAAGAGCACAAGGGATTAGAACCCTTCAGTGAAGAATTGGGCAAAGGATATAAAATAATCTCCCGCATTTTTTTCAAGCTCAGCACATCACCCTTAGTGAGTCCACAGACCTGCAGGCATTGTAATTATCACTTTTTCCCCATGTGGGGAAAATGATTTCTACCAAAAGAAAGGATTACACTTACACCTGCTGTTCAGGTGATGTTTATGCCTGACTGTGGCATCCTCCTGTTTCAAACACTCTGCTAGGGTTTCTTCTCCCTTGGCTTATACAAACAGAAAGGAAAAGACAGAATTACTATCTTGGTGAATAATTAGTACCTTACAATAAAATATCAGGAATAATATTTTTCTTTCCGGAAGCAGCTTAATGAATTTTTCATGCTTTTTGTCTTGTTTATATATTTATGTAAAAACAAAATGCTGAGAAGAGAGACCCTCAGTTCCCACTGTATGGACTGAACAGAGAGCCTCTATCATCTTATCTGGCCGGCACCAGGGCCAAAGATGCAGATACCAGACAACAAGCGACAGAGTGTGGAATACTTCAGAAGAAAGGGCAGGAGCACTGCAGCTAGTCAAAACCTTTTCATCTCCTCTAAATGCTGCTGAAGTGTGCCAATTCAATGGATTTAAAACCATTTTCTGTGGAAGATTTGTAGCCATGGTAGACTTCAATAGGTTAGAAACTTATCTAGATCCACTATCATGGATCATGATACCTATTGGACATACATGGAAATATACAGGCAAGACTCTTTCTAACACTGACAGTGAAGGAGATGGAAACAGGGAAAGACAACTTAAATAAGCAAATTCAGCTTATCTTTGAAAGCTCTTCTCTCTCACTGTTATCTGCAACAGACTGTGAGCAGGACAAAGATCTACAGTGCAGCCCAGAAATGGCTGATGGGCACCTGGTGTAGGTCTTCTGAGTAAGGAGAAGCTTCTGCAAGCTTTTGAGCAGAAATGTGACAATTTTAAGAAAAGCTAGTTTATTCAGAGGTGCAGCATAAATCTTCTCTTGAGATGACTGACCTACAGCAATTTCTTCTCTTTTGTTTCAAATTTTGTCCCGCACATGTGAATGAATGAATGTAACTGGAATAGCTAAATAGAATAATGTATAAATGGAGTTTCACAGCTGATACCAGAATTTGCACACTTTTAAATTCATCACACAATGTACTGAAGTGTTGCTTTACTGTTTATATAAATAAAGAGCAAAGAGAAAATCTTCTCAACACATATCATGTGTGTATTCACAAAGTTCTCAGACTTTAAGGCTTCTGCAGACTAAAGGCTTAGAAAACTGTGTCTGAGACTGTATATGAGAGAACATATGCAGATTTATTGGTGACTGATAGTTATAGAAATGTAATATTCTTTATGAAATGCGGAAATAAGGGCTGGAGATTATGTGGCAACCAATTCTACATAACAAAAGAAATAGAATAGAGATTATGGAATATGGAGAGGATGGTGTATGAAAATTAGCTGAATGATTGGATTCAGAAAAGGCACTTATAATTATTATGGTGGTTGGTTCTGTGTACTTTTTTAATTTCCTTTTCTGTTGTTATATCTGTATTGGTTTTATTTTTGATCAATACAGAACATCTGATAATTCAAAGAAGTAAATTGTATTAATCTTTCTATTCATTCTCCAAGAAATTATGTACACTAATCTTTTCATTTCATCGATTTCAATAAGCAGCTTTTAGAAGAAAAGATGCATTCTATCAAGACATTTCATTACCTGGTCCAAAGAAGCTGTGTACTTTATACAATATCAGTAAATAATACTAATAACACTACTACTACTAAATACTATGGGATGAAAACTGGAAATTACTAATGCTGTATAGCAACATGTGATATATATTTTAGGATTGTAATAATTGCAGTTTGTTAGGATACTGTGATGGGCTGACCTTGGCTGGATGTGAGGTGCTCACTAAAGCTGTATTACTGCCCTCCTTCCCTGGGCAGGGCAGAGAAAATATAACAAAAGGCTCATGGGTTGAGACAAGGACAGGGAGAAATCAGTCACCAGTTACCAACATGGGCAAAACAGACTGGACTTAGGGAAACTAGTTAAATCAATCAGAATAGGTAATTAGAAATAAAATCTAAATCTTTCAAAGCCTCTCTTAACTTTACTCCAAATTTTCTCTTCATCCTTCCTGCAGTGGTGCAGGCGAACTGGGAATGAGGGTTGTGGTCAGTCAGTTCATTACATGCTGTCTCTATTGCATTTTTTCTCTCAGGGGGAGAATTCCTCACACTCTTCCCCTGCTCCAGCACAGAGAAAAAGAGCACTTTCTCTCCTTTGGGAGAAAGTCCTCCAAGAACTTCTCCAACATAAGGCCTTCCCGTGGGCTGTAGTTCTTCACAAACTCCTCCAGTGTGGGACCCTTCTATGGGGTGCAATCCTTCAGGAAAAGGCTGCTCTAACATTGATTCCTCACAGCGTCACTTTTCTGCCAGGAACCTGCCCCCGCGTGGCCTTCCCATGTGGTCACAGCCTCCCATGGGCTCACACCTTCTCTGGTGTGGAGTCCTCCAGGCGCTGCAGGTGAACATCTGCTCCCCTGTAGGACTTCAGGGAGCCAGGCTGCCTTGCCATGGGCTGCAGGTGCCTGGAGCATCGTCTCCACTGATCTTGGGGTCTGCAGAGCTGTTCCTCTCACTTATTCTCTCTCCTCTTTCTGGTTGAATTTTTTTTTATTTCTCCCCTTCCTAAATCTTTTATCTCAGAAGTGCTACTCTCATCAAGATGGAATCAGCACTTGCCAGTGAAAGATCCATCTTGAGGCCAACAGGTATTGGCTCTGTCAAACATGAGGGAAACTTCGGACAGCTTTGAAGAGGAACCACTTCTGTATCCTCTCCCACTACCAAAATCTTTCCATGCAAACCCAGTACATATACAACTCTCCAACCTTCATTTTACACCTGCTAAAATTATTTGAACGCATGTATCTGACTTTTTTCCCTGAGGACAGCTACAAAGACAGCCTTAAAAATACTTTTGTATATAAAAGATAGGTTGCATCTCATGTAATAAGTTGACATATGTGGTTAACTCCTTGCCATGCAGATTCAAATGATGGATTTGGAAAAAAGGAGTCAGAATTCCCTGAAGGAGACCTGGACTTCACCTCCCTCCTGATCAAGGAAAGAAATACAAGCAGAAGCAATTGAAGATGGTTTGTCCAGAAAATCTCAGAGAATGGAATGGGGTAGTAGGGAAGAAAGTCTGGGAAGCACAGCTGGGAAATTCAGTTTGCTCTAGCAATCAGTATAACAGATAAAAAAGATCTTCAGAAGATTTTGAAAAGGAATCAGTATATATAACTGCAAAAAGGTCTCTGCTCCAATCAAATTTCCCCTGCAGAAAAGAAAACTGCTTCTTCAGGAATACATCACTGGGTCCAGTTGAAGAAATAATAATACTATCTGTTGCTTGTCTTATATGACTGATTGTATTGTGAACTTATCTGCAATAATTCATACCCCAAATTGCTTTGGAAAAAATAATAAGACAAGGCCTAAGGACCAGGTTTAAAAGATGACAGGTTTTATTGTGAAATTTTAAACGTAATTTTACTTACAACTATATCGCTTTTTGCAATAGTTTCTTGAGAACTTAGCAGACCACAGGAGTGAACAATAATAAAGATAGAATAAATTATTTTATAAAATCAAAACTGGAGGAAGTGTACTTGATAAGAACAAGAGAAGTGCCATTTACTACAGTTTAAACTAGATACTAAGATATTGTAAAGGGACACTGAGCTTCTGCCTTTCCAAAAGGCAGCAGACTTCACCTTTTCATGATCTGAAAGTTAGAAATTTACATTTTTCTCTTTGAAGTATCTCTTCAGCTTGATATGTTTTTTACACTGTCTTTCAGAAATGCGATTTTTTAAAAAAATCAAATGTTTCATTTCCAGCTTCTCAGTATGCAGATGAGATAAGAATGCAACTGTATTCTGAACCCCCAATCCTAAACTATCAGCAGCCTGAAAAATCCATTATTTGTTTGGTTCCACGTCTGAATTTTTTTATTGATCGGTAGCAATACCTTTCCTTCTTTGGAAATAAATTGGTGCTCTGAAACAGTAAAAAGTTTTACCTTGCTGTTCATCTAAGAAATCTGACATTTCAGAAAGAGATGCCAAAGGCATATTTAGACACACTTCTGAGTTGATATAAGCTGAGAGGTACATCTTATCTTTTAAAATGTCAAAATGAAGGTTGGAGAAAACGATTGTCATTTATCTCTAAATAGCAGTAGACCTTCTGAAGCAAGCACACTGTATGCAGTTCTCTTGCTGTTAGTTTTTGGAAACTCAAATCTACGTATCCTTGAAATATTCAGAAGGCATTAGAAAAAAATATTGACTTATTTTTTATTGTTGAGAAAAAAATCTGTTCACATCTGTAAAATAATGGTAGTCCTAATAAATACTGAAAGAAGAAATAGTAGGCTACACACGTGTATCTTCACTCTGGACAAATCTACCAGTATAAAGAAACTCTGTAAAGACAATTCCAGGTCTGTGCTTCCTCTGATGGAACTACTATTTTCTCTCCAAAAAGTGCATTGATGAATGGCTAATAAGATTATTTGCTTGATTTCTTTTATTCCAAGCTAACCTGACCGTGAAGATTGGACCAACTTTATATGTCTTAATGGACTCGCATCTACAGACTTTCAAAACAAACATAATTCTAATAATTTCACATATTCTCTGCAAGTTATGGTGCAAGGAATGTCTCCTATTGCAAGTTTGACAAGACTTCCATATGGAGCTATGCAGCCACTACAGCACTCAAATATTGAGTTCACCACATGCATAGTTTGAAAGCATTTACTTATAAGTCGTATCGAAGAAACTTGGTTGCAGGTGCTTTACCAGAGGCAGAAGACAAAGGTATTTTTAGCAAACAGAAATTGCAATACTGAGTTATGCAGTACATATACATACATACATACATACATACATACATACATACATACATATATATATATATATATATATATATATATATATATATATATAAATATTCTGTTAAAAACTGGAGAGAAAAATTCTCATCTACCAGAAGGGGAAAACTAAAATAAGTGCTTGTGACAAGTCAATCATCTATGTCACTGAGAGTTCTCACCTGTAAATGGCAATTTGCAACTACACTACAGGTCACGCAGTCTGTAAGACAGAAAACTGAAAGAGAGCTGCTGAAGAAAACTGTTATGTTGCTTAAAAACCAGTATAACCAATTTCCCAAAAGAGAATGGTTGGCTATAGTAAACAGATGAACCGAGGTCTATATTCTGTCAAGGAGTTATTTTCTAATAAACGTGAGAGTACTCCATGCGTTTACTTACAGAATAGCAAAAGGCAAGCCCACTACATAGGCACTTAAGACGCTAGGCAAATAAGGTTTTTCTGAAGCTTGTTTTTAAAGTTATGTTCCTATCAAAATATAAACTCAAAATTCTTTCTAATATATTCTTTGTATTCAGTCTGTGTTCCCACAAGAAAAGAATTCTAGGAAGCAGTGGCAGTCATTATAGGAATGGTTCACCTGAAGGCTTTGTGTTTGGGTTTTTTTTTTTCTTTTTTTCTGTTTTTGGTCCAAAAGTGTCCTTTGGAAAATATCCTTTCAATTTTAGGGCACAAGAGGGACCTAGAACTGAACTGATAAATAGAATTCTGTGTTTAGGTAAAAATTAATGATGTGTTTCATCATTTTTCTTTTTGCAATAGCAATTCCTAAAATCATAATTTGAAGTGGAAGTTTAACCTTGATAGACTAAATTAATAATACCATTCATGTTTAATCTTTCTTTGGAAAAAGGCATGATCTCTAAGGGCAGCTGAGACACGTAGGGTATGCTGTCACAGTGAGAACAGTTGATCTTTGTTGAGGGTTCATATTCACAACACACCTGTCATCTAACATGCACTCTGAAATTCTCAAGAGCTGAGAAATCTTTGCAATATTTTACTTAGATCTCTTTAATAGAATCTTATGCCAGATGATCACATCTTGGAAGAAAACTTTATTTCAGATCAATATTAAGTAATCTGGAAAAATGGGATGTTTTTGAGACTGTTGAAACTCATAGTCATTCCTGAACCTGTTATCATAATTTAGGCATATCATAATGCATTTTACTCAGGAATTACACCCTGGCCAAGTATAAAAAACTTTTCAATTTAAGTTTGATGAGAAAAGGTCACTACATAGTATTCACATACAGGAACGGAGCCCTAGGTATCTTTTCTTTTTTTCTCACTCTGCAGATATTTTTGTGGAACCTCATCTGCACACCGAAAAAACCCAAGATTTAGGATTCTTTGAAGGTTACCTAAGGAAAAGACAAAATTACTTCAATAATTGTATCTGTTTTCTGCATCCTCCCTCCTGCCAGCCCAAATTAATCAACACCTGTCTGCAGAACAGTCATGACCAGGTGGTAGAAATTGTTAGCAATACCTGACTTTTATCCACAAGCAAATTAACAACAAATGAGTCTATTAGTGATTCTGTCTTGTACCCATACCTAAGTCCAGAGAACTTTTAATATCGCTAATTTTCACACTGTTACATTCCAAACAAACCCAAAACAGTTTCTTAGAAACGTAATGAATAGCGTAAAGATTGGTTTAGGGACTCATTCTTCTGTGACCCAGATATCAAGTCCCAAGCCCCCCTCATTTTTTATAAGGGGCTAGAGACTTATATACAATTTAAATCTTCCTGTAACACTTCTTCAGATCTCTGCAGAGTAAATGAGATATAATAATAAAGACTTCAACTGACCACACAAATATGTGATTTGTGCCTCTAATTCATCCCAGTGATGAATGCAAGGAGTGGTTACCCAGCTACATTATTTAGCTCCAGAAATTGAGCCAAGCTTTGTAATAATTCCTAGAAATATTCCTCATTAGGAAGTGAGATATTCATGTGGCATATAAAATAAAACTTGAAATTATGGGCAAGTCTGGATTTAAATCTATGCACAGGTAACTGCAGTTCCATACCTCTCCACTACTACTTGACAAAAGAAACTATGGAATGCAAATTCAGCTTTTGGGTGTCTGCTATGATGTTTTCTTGCAAAAATGCATGTGTGAAAAAGAACACTTCCATGTATGCACTTAAAAAGGCTATTTGTTTCATTTCCAAGCTATGAGTGAAGTTCCAGTTTATCAACTCTAACTTGAAATGTCATCTAATTTGTATGATAGCCAAGGGACTCTGCATGGAAGACAGCAAGAAATGCAATTCTATTAAAGTAAGTACTTTTCTTGGTGTATATTATAGTAGTAATGTATGGGCAAGATATTCTCTTTGCTTAGTGTTTTCTGGTGTATGATAATGGATTTATACAACTTTTGTGATTTATAGAGAAGAAATTGGGAGAATTATCCTCTGATTATTATAGCTCAAGGTTTTCCTGTTTCCCGCAAAAGATATTAACCTATTTTCCCATCTGACAGAGTAGTTCCAAATCCCAAATTAATTTTTTTTTTCAAGGATATATGCCATAACACTCTGTATTTATGATCTTCATATAAAGAAATGAAAAAAATAAATTTTTTTTCACTAAGCACAGACTTGTGAATAACACTATGGAACAAATTCCGGATGTTGTGAATATATCTAATTTTTCAATATAAACTTGATAAATTATAAAATTTTTAAAAATAACTTTTTCTCTACATCTTTGAAAATATAAAAATTTATCCTTATAAAAGATATAATACCAAAGAGGATGTTTTTAATATAGGATTTAGGCCTCATGAAAGGAAAAAGAATTTAGATTAATGGTTTAGTTATAAAGTGACTCAGAGAAGTGACACCTTAATTTTGAAAATTATTCACATGAAAGTTTTATTTGTAGGCTAACAGTCCTTTAAGCATATTCAGTGACAGTTAAAATAAAAATATTCCCTAAATTAGAAGATTCCTAAAGCAGAATATGATTTATTTTAAAAATCTATCTATATAGACTATATCTAAAATATTTTTTTACACTACTTACATTAAGCTTCTAAACATATAAGCCAAACCAGGAAGAATATATCCATTATACGCTTATGTGTTTGTAATATACATGAAGTAAAAATTATTCTCTACTGAGAGATGTATTTTTAAAATTATCCTAATATAAGGTTCCAAATGCTAGAAAAAAATTCAAACTACACATTCTTGGGCAGAACATAAAATCATAGAATCCTTTAGGTTGGAAAAGACCTTTAAGATCATCCAGAGCCCAACCATTAACTCCGAGCACTGCACTAGACTGTGTCTCTAAGGAGGTTTTAAGACCTCCTGGGATGGTGACTGCCATCATTTCTCTTGGCTATCTGTTCCAGTGCTTAATCACCCTTTCCATGAAGAAATGTTTTCCGAATTACCCAACCTAAACCTTATCTGGCAGAGCTTGAGGCCATTTCCTCTGGTCCCATTGCTTGTTACTTGGGAGAAGAGACTGAACCCCACCAGGCTACAGCCTCCTTTCAGGCAGTTGTAGAGATTAAAAAGGTCTCCCCTGAACCTCCTTTTCCCCAGGCTGAATAACTCCAATTCCCCCAGCTGCTCCTCATAAGACCTGTGATCTAGACTCTTCAGCAACATAGAATGTTGCAAATTTATCATTCATTTTAATTGACTCTCGTACTTTTCTAGTCAGAATTAGCATTAAAATGAAACAAAAGTGTTGAAATGTCGGAGCTGCTCTTTCTGGGCAACTTTCTGCCTCATGTATGGATGGGGAATCCATTTGTTTACATTTTTGGAACATGAATATTTCTGAAATTCATAGCCTCTCTCAGTTCCTGTGTCTGCTTTAAAACATTAGACATAGGGTTCAGCCTAATTTGGTAGTGTAAGACTAATTAAGGTGTAAGCAGACTTCAGCAGAAAGTGCTCACTACTCAGTGATCCATCTTAGAACAGAAGAAAATCTTTCCACTTTTTTAATGACATGATCAGTCTCAAAAACTTTCACAATACTAAAGTTTTGCCTCAGAACAGTTCAGAAGATTTTATAACAAGTTTTAAAAAAAAGGCACCATCTTAGTGTGGCTCCTCCATATTATTATTGCTAAATGGAACAGAAAGTGAGCTACATCAAGGAAAAATTTTGACCTGGTTGGAATGATAGTTTCCTTGTTACCTCCCATGGATTCTAAACCAACTAATCTTTAGCATCTGCTGTAAACATGCACAAAGTCACCACAAAACCATTCAGCTATCTTCCACAAGCTCTAACACCTCCCCACATTCTCTGTAGAGCAGATCCATATAGCTCCAGTATTCCTAGCCCACAGTAAGAGCAGGTGCTGCAAAGTTTCCACTCAGCTTGAGCGCCTTGTGTGAGCATCAGACACTTGCAGGATTTCTATAATGTTCCTGGCATCTTGCCCTGACCTTCGTTATTTTGTGCTTTGCTCTCTGACTGTTGGTGGGATGGGAAAAGATAAGAGCAAAGTTGCATACCTATACCTGAAGTTCAGCCATGAAAAGGATATTTATACATGTTTGTCCTAATTTTGGCCCAATGTTTTCCATCTGACAGAAAACCCCTTTACTTTAATATCAATGAAATAGAGATGAGAGCTGTCATTGTTTTCTGAACAACCTGTCCTGTGTTAACAAGTTTTCTAAAGCTGCTCAAACATCCATGTAAACACAATATTCTCTTATTTACTAATTAGATAAGAGAACTAATGTTCTCTTATCTACTTATTCACATAGTCTCATATTCAAAGTTTGCAATTCTGTTTTGTGTATTTTTATAGCTCTTCAAATCTGGATTTATTTGCCCCTAGTCTTCTAATATTTATCTTCCTTCCAGTTCACACTCTGATGCAAGGCCATAGGATTTTCATCCTGAAGAAAAGAAACAATGGGAAAGGAGAAGACTATACTGCAAGACTGGTAGGAGAGAGAGCTGAATCAGGATCTCCTAACTTCTGGCTCACTGCTCCTCTACACTAAACATAACACAGGCTTCCCATGAGTGTAGTTGTTTGTCTTATTTAGCCATCTTTTTAAGCTTTTTATACACATTCATCGTATGTATAAAGTTTCTTGAACATTTCCTTCTTGGATTTTAAGAATACCTAAGCTACTGTTACTTTCTAATTTCAGGAAACTTTCAAGCAATTGTCTGATATTTCTTTCATATTAATACAGCAGTTCCAACTCATAATTTTGCCAGTATAATGAAAAGATATAGAAATCTACTCTTCAGATATAGAAGTTGATGGTCCTTTCTAAATTTTTAATAAAGCTTTTGAGAGTTACTTAGTTATCCTGCCTACATGTTTGCAAGATTTTGCTGGCTGTTATATTCTAGTCAGAGGTCTATTCATCATCAAACCTTTCTTTATTAATTTCCTTTTCTATTATATCAATATAGTGCAGCCTCAGCTGTAATTATGTAAGTGCTAATAAATAAAAAATGCATACTTTCACATCTATTGAAAATGAACACTACTTCACAGTCAATATTTCAGCCTTACAGCTACATTTGCTATATTCTTATGGTCATGTAACTGATAATCTTTCACTCACTAACACAATTCATGCCCCTAGAACTACAATACATTCACAACGCTATTGAACTCTTACAGTGGAAGACAACAATAGACACAAAATGTGTCTAATATAATTGAAAGAGTAATAATGAATAGCATCCACAATATGGAATAGAGGAAGGCCATAAGACATTGTACTATACTTGCTATTTTTCCTGTTGATTTTTTAAATTTTTTTTTTATTGTTTTATTTTGTATTGTTTTGTTTTGTTTTGCTTGGGGATTTTTTTGTTTGTTTTTGAGTTTTGGTTTGGTTTGGGTTTTGTTTTTGTTTAAAGTAGTGCTTTATATAGACCTTAGGCTGAGTGTCACAGAGGAAGTTTGAAATAAACTGTATAGGATGATGTTCTCAAAGAACTCCACATACATACTACACAGGATCCTGTGCACTCCCCAAGACCTGCACTGGCAGGATACTTCTGACAGGCAGGGGGAGAAAAGCTAAAGTGTCTTTAGGGTTCTTCCATCACTGGAAACTGTCACAAAAGATTTGTCTGAGACAAGACTTAAATAAGAACATCAATCTCATTGATGAGATCAGGCTGAGCCTGACCAGCAGTCCAGATCAACAGTTTATTTCTATTCGTCTTGCTGATCAGGGCAGGAGCAGCATTAGTTTTTAAAGGACATTAATAAGATATGTGTTATAAGAGAGAGCTGGAACATTTTCCCTGACACCAAATAGGCAGGCATAGGTTAGATTTTCTGCACCCCATTTCCAGAAGTGTTCAGACCTGGAGCACTACAACCTGACAGAGTCCCTTTGGTATTCATTCCTCAGACAGTGCTATTTCCCAGTAAATCACTACTAGGGAATAGCACCACTACTATGTCCAAAATGGATGTAGAAAACCATTAGATATTAAGGGCTTATTAAAGTCTTCATTCTCATGATCAAGTACTGAAAATGTTGATAAGTCTGCACATATGAGAAAGTGTAAGATCTATTTGTCATGGAATTTTACTGTCAAGATTTGTATCATGCACAGCGTATTTCTATCCAAACTGATACTTCACATCACCTTTAGTCAGGAGCTACCTTTTTTGCAGAAAGATGTATAGATTAAAAAGAGTTAGAGTGCTGAAGCATGTTCAGATTCATATAGTGGAAATTTTGGATGGTAATTTTATACAGAATAAATTCTGATGATATCTTCAGAAGCATACAAGCCAAGAAAATGGTATTTGTACAAGAGATCCACAGAAAATTAATAGTCTGTATGTTTGGAAGTTCACATTATTCATATCTATGTCCAAAAAAATTGTTCGTTAAATTCTGGTTATAAAATCAATGAAGAATAAAATAATTTATCATTTCCATATCTTCCCTCTTCACTACCCTGGCATTTAAGCAGGTTGGAAAGCCAAAACAAAAGTTATGTTTCCTCAACTAAAAGTAAATCAGAAAGGTACTGAATGTTAAAAAAGGACTAAAAATAAGAGCTTTTTCACATAGAATATGTACTCTTCTTTTTCAGCTGATGAGACACCACTACAGTCCTAGTTCTATTCAAAGTGATTGAAAATACACTCTTCAATCACTGTGAGAATAAAAGGTCATATTTCTATATTTAATGTGGCAGGAAACCTTGATTCTTCCAATTAAAATAATGAAAAGCATGAAAGAAGTGGAAAGATTGAAAGAAGATGTAGATAGTCCTGATTGTGGACAACAGGTGAATCTTTTCTAAAACCAAATTCAGAGATTTAGCAAATTTCATGCAGACAACATTCATTAAAGGCCTAAGTAAATGTATCTACTTTTTGAAGACTTAGAATTATATAATTAAGCAAAGTGAAATTATTCTCTACAAAAATCTTAAAAGCAACAAGGATTTTGTTATTAATAAGAACAACAATGGTTATTTTAAAGGCATTAACTGTACATGTTCAATGAGTCCACAAAGGTAAAAGAGTGTACAGTAAACACAAAAAGCAGAATAAAAATAGGACTGAGATAGGGAAAAGCTTTGAATTATATCTTCAAGAATAAGAGTGTAGAGAATGAATTCTGTGAAAGCTGAACCTATTAGCTGAGTTTTCATTCCCACTACGTTGTACCAGTGAATCTGTGGGAAGCTGGGTCTCACTTGTATATTAGAGACAACTGAAAAAAAGTTTAGTGAAGAAACTACCAACCCAACTATTATATTAAAATATATTTTCTAAAATACACTGAAGTTTCTGAAGTTTATAATATAATTCTACAACCTAGACTTTAAAACAGAGTGCAGTTCTTTAGTGAAGTGCAATAAGCCTGAAGATTTTGACACCTTCATTTCTCTGTCTGCAGAATACCCACCATATTCTGGTTTAAAGTGCGTTACTGTTGTATCTTGTGTTTGATATATATTTACTTAAGTAAAGCACACCAAAAAAGGGAAGGTGCTTTGGTACTGATTGCATTCAAAGATGAGAACAGAGGAGAAAGAACACCTGTGTACAACCAGGCCTTCACAGACTTTTTAAATGCTCCAATTTTTTAGCACACTTTATGAATTTTCTTTGTTTTGATACCTACTCTTGCGCAAAAAAAAAAAAAAAAAAAAGAAATCTATTAGTGTTTTTCTGGTTGGTTGGTTGGTTGGTTGGGTTTTTTTTTGCCAGTTGGAGATTGATTTCCATATTACATAGCAAACTACAAGCAGTTCACCAGGTAATTGAGAAAATGAGAAGTGCAGGGTGGGAAGAAGATCCAGAGAAGTTTTTAAGGACTTACAAGGTTTTATTCCACCATTTGTTTCTAATCCTTAACACAAGGGCCTAATATTAATCATAATTATCTGTTATGTCCCATGTGCCCACAGGACCAGGAATTTAGGCTTCTGCATATTTTTTTTTTTTCTTTTTTTGCAGACATCACACAGGGCAAGAGAAAAGGTCTCCCTTCCTGCTTTTTCATATAAACATAGAAAAACAGGCAGGTGTGGAATTGGCTAAAAATTAGATTTCTGGGCTAGAAAACATAATAGCATTATAAGGTGATTTTTGTTCTTAGTTAAACAGTTTCATCTGAAGAACAGCTGCTTCCTCCAGTGGGACAAGACTGACACTGGAATTGCTCCAATGAAACCGATGTACATCTATTTTTCAAAAGAAGATGTAATTCATATCTGCCTGCCTGGGCATTTTCAGGGAAAGATGGAGCATCTGGAAGTTAAAATTGTATTCACATTTGAGAAATGCCAAGAATATGTAAACAGCTTGATGAAAGAATAGAGGGGAAAGTGGCAGAGTCTGCGGATACAAGGAATCAATGATTACAGTTTCATGATATTTGCAAATAAATATGTTGCATTCACAGCTCAAAGTGTCTCAGTACCATAGAGAGAACAATGGACAGGGTTAGTTGAAATTTTACATAAAGTTTGCAAAATCTAAGACAAATTTCTGATATGCTGAAAAACTATTTCAGAATATGAAGATCTCTGATACTTGAGAATAAACTCAAAAGCCCTGTAAGTACAAGAACTAAGAAGGATTGTTGCTGCCTATTCTGCTTGAAGTAGCACTGATTTGAGGCAGCAGAAAGAAGGATTTAATACACATGATGATTAACGGGAGGACCAAAGGTGGGGGAAATGAGGAATGAAAGTGGGTTGGAGAGGTGTGTGCCGATAGGGAGCACAGGCTCAGTGCCCCCCTCTTCCTTGCACCTGGGGACATGAGGTCACCATAGCCGTCCCACACTGGAAGGAGAGGCACCCCACTGCAAATGGCTCTGGCATGGAGTAGTGTGGAATCTCATAGGTGCTGAAGCCCACCAGATGTGCCCATCTCTAGGACAGTGGAGAGTGCAGCAGTCACTTTTCTTTTTCTTAGGGTTACTCATTTCAAAAACCCAGTCATCAAGCAGAAATTGTAAACCATGGTTTATATATCAGAACAGCACAAATAAGGGCAATAAGAATGAAAATATTCTGAAGAATTTGATCACAGAATCACAGAATCATTTAGGTTGGTAAAGGTCTCAGATCATTGAGTTCAAGCTTTGACTGATCACCACCTTGCCAACTAGACCATGGCACTAGGTGCTGTGTCCAGTTTTTTCTTGAATATCTCCAGGGATAGTGACCCCCACCACCTCCCTGGACAGTCTATTCCAATGTATTACAACTCTTTCCATGAAAAAGTTCTGATGTCCAACCTGTACCTCCCCTGGTGAAGCTGGAGTCCATGTCCTCTTGTCTTTTCATTGGTTGCCGGGGAGAAGAGGCTGACTCCCACCTCACTACAACCTTCTTTCAGGTAGAGAGAAACAAAGTGTCTCCAGAGCCTGCTTTTCTCCAGGCTGGTGAGGATGTTTAAGGACAGTTGTATAGTTTAATATTCACTTTACTAGAACATTAAAGCTTAAAATTATTATCAAAAAGACTTTATTCTCTAAAATATTAAGAGAATCAAGGAATCTTTAAATATTTTAATTACTTTAGGGTTCTAGTGCGGAGACTGTTTCTGGCTGCCTGAAGCCATTAGACCAATGCAGACCTGACCCAGGCCCTACTACAGGAAAAAAAAAGAGATCCTGTGCCACTTTACAGTTCTGGCAGCCTCCACAGATGTGGCATTATTCCTGATTTTCTATGCTTAGCATTACACACTGAAGAGTAGATAGCGACTCTGTTGTAAAACTAACTTAGTTGTTTGTACTCTTTTTGTGAAACTGCCCTTAGCATTCACAGTGTGAAATGCATTCACCTATCCTGACTGACAAATGAAACAATGGCAAAGGAATTTTACACTAATTAGTTTTTAAGACAAAAACCTAGCCCTCATCATTGTATAGCCCTCATTCCTGTACAGCTGAAATTATCTTAATTCATTAACTCTGACAAAATTGCTTATTCCCTTTCCCAGTGCACTAATGTCTGCATATGCACATTTTAATTTACATTTAATTTTAATTTTAACTGTGTGCTGAAATTTCATCAATATTTGTAGCTAACTTTGCCAAGCTTTCCCAAAATTGCATTCTCATATACTTGTAGCTGTTTTCCACATAATTTCCAAGGTTCCTTCTTTACAGAGTAACAGTGACCAAGCAAAGTTTCCGTTGTGATGGTTCTTACATGAGCTCTGTATAAAGAAAACAACAGCAAATCACTGGACACTTCTGGTTCAATAGGAACTTGCAGACAAAATACAGTCAAGTTGTGTTACAAAATCCATGGATATCTCCCTTGTGATAAATGAAAAGAACAGGCATGGAGCTGTCTCTGGGCAGAGGCACACGCTGCACTTATTTCTGGAAGGGGAAGGAAGACAGAAAGTTTGCAGAGTTTTTCACTTCATCTGATTTGCTAAGAACAGAGTAGAACATTACATTCTCCAGAGCATTTCAGGTGGTTTTTATGTAATCAGTACAATATTAATACGGTAGAACAAGAGATGCATTTTAGGATAAATGTATCTCATACGGATTAATTCTACTTGAGCATCTGATGACAGGGCTACTCTTGCTGGGAAAAAAGTGCTGGTATTTAGTTCCAAGTTGACTTGCCTCTTACTAAAGTAAGAATATTATCAAATATATTCACTGATTTAGAACAAAAGAAAAAGAAAAAGCAAAGGTTTTTGTGACCTTCCATTTTCAAATCAGCAGGAAACCTTGCGTTCTCAGAATTCACTTTCTACTACAAACTAACATCTTCATTGACTTTACAGGTTGAGAGATTAAATTTAGAGTAGACTAGAAGTGCTTCTGCTCCAACTCATAGGATGCAGTCAGCCATTGAGTCATGTAGCTGTCCCAGGCAGGCAGGGCTCCCATTCAACCTCTGTCACAGATCTTTTGCTATAATAGTGTTATGCTAACACTCCTGGTGAAAAAACAAACAACTAAACAGGAAAAAACAAACCAAATCAACAGTAAATATATAAAGGAGTGAGTCTAACTTCAGATGCCTCCCTGTAATATACTCATATATTTTACTCCTATCATGAATGCTGATGCAAAAAAAAGTTCTTGGAAGATGAGAGTATTACTGTTTTCCTTAGCAAAAGTGATTGAAATTGTACTAAGTTGATGTTGCAATTACAGTTTAAATATTGTGACTATAAAACTAATAAATGTATATAGCCTGAACTGTATCATATACATGGGTTATCACCTCTTTGGGGTGTTAAGTGGTGTATCCTACACCAGAGTCAAAATTAAGGTTCTACCTTCTCTAGGAGGAAAAGGTCTATGCAAAATAAGGACCTTAACATTTGAAGAGATGTTTTAAATTATGCCTCTAAAAACAGTAAAATAGTTACCAGAAAACTATATTTATGGTAATTGTCTCAATTGTGAATAGCCTCTCAGCAAAGATAGAAACAAGATTTAGCCTTCCTGACATGCATAGAGAACCATAACTTAAATCTACATAATGAAATATAGGAAAAAATTGAGTTCATTTACATACCAAAGGAGGCTACAAAGGCTTAGATTCATTGTGCCTTTGACAATTTGACTCCAGGCAAAGGTACAGAGATACTTTTGAAGTTGTGAGAACACAAGCACGTACAGGCAGTAGCAGGTCTTTACTCATTACATATTTGTAAAGGATTTTTTAAAACTATCTTTGAAGATAGAAAGAGGAGACTTCTCCAGTGAGAAAGTTCTTCTGTGCCTGGCATTTAATACTTTCCTTTCTTACAGTAAATGCCTTTGCATGGCACCAAGCAGAACTTTTAGTCCAGATGCAAGTTCATACTGTGCTCTTGGACTTATTTTAAAAGAAGGTCAAATCAGCCCCAGGACTCAAGCGAGGCTTATTCAAGACTTAAAGCCACAGCTTTTTCATCCTGATTTCTAAGGACAGAGTTCAGCACTGACTATGATTTTGAGCATTTGAAATTATTTGAGTGAAAGCATAGCATAGGTGAGTTTTAGCATATGGACCACTTGGGATAAAAAAAAGAAATCAGTACCTCCTACAGTTATTTTTCTAGTTAGCCTCCTGTAAATTACACGATCTCTTTTGTTAGCTCATCTCTTTTACTCAAAATATAATGCATCTAAAAAATAATATAGCTGCTTATAGAGTACACTTTATCATGTTCTTTTCATTATGTTCTGCTTATAGAGGAGGGGGGAAAAAAGTGTCAGAGAAGAAAAGGACTTTTTCTTCCTGTGAACGAAATGACAGAATGCAGGAGAGAACAAGATCTGTCAGCAGTGTCATCTGGTGGTATTTCTGCTGCCTATTGGTGTCACTACCTCTACCATTACTCAAAGATTTGGTAGCCATGTACTTGCTTCGCAATTCCCGAAATAGGCTTTCTTACATAAATCAACTCTGCTGCAGGCACATATTAGGAAAAAAACTAGAAGCTAAATCTTGCTGGTCCCTTTTGACCACATACAGCTTAAACACACTCCCACTCAGGAATCTAAAGTTTGAATGGTCTGTTCCAACGCACTAAACCAAGACATACCATATAAAGGCACAAGGCTAAGACTAAAATGTTAAATAATCATGTTTCCCAATAAAAATGTTTACAATTGACAAGAGAACATGACAGAGGGATCGTACGGATAAGAAGCATAGCTGGTTGTTCATAGCTTTAAGTCTTTGGATGCGGTGACTTTACATCTTACTTGTCTTGCTTATCTACTTTATGTACTGTATTACTGGTCTGATCTGCCAATGTAAAGCAGCAAGGATATGAAGCCTGCCTGTCTCT
The DNA here is from genome assembly GCA_013397935.1 of Dasyornis broadbenti. NCBI lineage: Eukaryota > Metazoa > Chordata > Aves > Passeriformes > Dasyornithidae > Dasyornis > Dasyornis broadbenti. Next base: position 2,926,344 of record VZRN01002074.1, read on the forward strand.
GTAAGTTCTCTTTGACCATACCTTTGATTTGGTTTTAAACTAGTAAAAACCTGTGTTTGTCATTGACACCTATCTGAAGACATTATAATATTAAAGCTCAACAATTCTCCTTTTTAAGACCCACGAAAATAAGGCTGCAGTGGGGGAATATAGGCAGGGAATATAATTGATGATGTTTTTTGAATCATAAACTAAAGTTTTCCATAAATGTCGTTTAGAAAACATGCTTTAAAATATGAAATATGAAATAAAGAAAACTCTGTGCTAAGGGCCACACCTTCACAATACTACAATTTTACATTACTATTTGTAGAAATTCCTTTTATTTAAACAAAAAAGCTATGATCAAGACATTACAGTTGTGAAAAAAGTTAAAGAAATCACTCAATTGTTGGAAACCACTGTCTAAGCAGATGCAGTCTAATTACAATAGCCTTTTTTTTGAAAGTATTACCTGTTTGCAAATGCAAAGAATGTGTTCTTAATTTCAATTTATTTTAATATTTGAACTCAATTATTATCTTATTTTATATCAAGAATTAACAAGGATTCTCTTTTAAAAAGTAGAAAATATATTTTCTTTCCCTAACTTTTGAATAAATATTACATGAAAGAAAATGAGCTCTATCAGTAATATATTCTTTTAGGATGCAGTAGCCAGAACTTAAATTAGAAATAGCACTATATTTGTTTAATAAATCATTTAACTTATAAAAATAACTTATGCCTAAAATTTACTTTTTCTATTTAACCAGTACTGTAAATGTACACATATAAATAATTTTTAAATGCTGGGCTTGTACCATTTTAATTTAATTCCAATTTCCATCCTAATGAAGCTTGACAGAAACCACAAGTAAAAATGAAATCAGTGTCTAGCAAAAGGGAGATACATCATTTACTATTTTCTATCATTAAAAAACCAAAAAAAACCAACACAAAAAGACTAAGAATCTGGATAAATGACTCCTAAAATATAGAAATTTTTAATAGACAGATATTTAGGTTATCTTTCTCTCTAAGAGTAAAAGGCACAAATTTAGTGAGAAGGTCTCTATTCATTTACCATATTAGTCTCCTTTGGGAAAAAGAATGACAAATGACATATATAAAAACCTCAAAAACTGCAAGAAACAACAAACAAGAAATATAGGTTTCTTGATTGTTGATTTAAATGATGATTAGAATTGGTGATTTAAAGGTATTTTCAATTATTTTGATTTAAAGCAATTCACCCTCTACTACTGTAATGTGGTTTAAGCTAGTAAAATGAGTAGTTTCCACTAGTTCAATCTTTTTAAATGGTGAAGAAACCAGTGAATATCAGCATCAGAAAGAAAACAACAGGTTTTACATTTTTGTAGATGGATGATGTGCTTCAAATAGGCTAACTCTGATTTCTCGCTCCTCAGTGTGTCTTGAACCAAAGCCAGACCTGTATTATGAAACTTTTTAAAGTAAAACAGTTTCTGCTTTCCAGAATCAAACAGTAAGAACAGAATGAATCTACCTCTTACTCAATATTTATATTGCAGGCAATGGGTAAAAGTACTCAAAATATTTGTAGACTAGATTTGTTTTCAAGCTTCAAGTCCCTGAAACTGTAGGTTGGGACTTCTGACAATGTATGTAGTTGCACAGATTCCATTTTTAAATCAATGGTGACTGATATCCTCAATAACTTGAAAATGCTCCTAATATTTTGAACCTATTTCTCATTATATAAGTAACGTTAAAATATGCTCCAAATACTTAAGATCACAAAGTTCTTAAAAAAAAAAAAAAAAAAGTGAATACATGTTCAGCCCTACAGTCCAGCTGTTTGCTGACAAATAAACAGAAGTTAACTGTGCACACACACTATTTTAGCCCCCCATGGACTGACAACATGATGCAGCAGCTTGGCCCCCTGGTTTATAGGTTTTAAGTCTTCCTGCTGTCCAGAGCTAAGTCCCCGACTTTCTAAGGGTCTACCTAAGGTAATAAATTCTGTGTAGCAGTTGCCCTGTACCAACCGAGTGTGCATAAATACTGTATCAGCTTTGAGTGGCATTGTCCACAAATTCTTAGACCTAAAAGCCAAGCTAATCGATTCGGCCTCATGCTTGCCCCAACAGGCCATGAGACAGCACCAAGGCTAAAGGCAAACTAACCAGAGTAGTTGTTCAGACCCACAGTCACCAGGGAATACAATTTTTAAGGAACTTCAGTAAGAATTTGGAGCTTCTGTTCCACACAAAATTTTTTTACAGGCAAACCTAGTTTTTTCGGCTTTTTTTCCTTTGTGTAATTAGGCTGTTGACTTTACCTGGTTGTTCTGAGCAAGAACAGACTGATTCTTTAAAAAAAACATTGCTAAAATTGTTGTGTTCTCCTTACCCTGCTGTAGTAGGTATACTATCTTCCTCCTTGTCAACGCTGAAAGCCAGAAAAAGAAGACATCTTTTCATTTTGAAAACTTGCTAGATGCAAATGGATTCTATAGAAACCTCTTAACTCCAAGCATAAACAGCAGTCTAACTGAAGGGTAGGAAACACCTCCTATGCCTTTAGGCATCCAAATGAATCATCTAAATCTAATTTATTCGTCTCGGTCTCTGTTGCAGTCAGCACAACTAGCACCTCTAGCAGCAACTCATGAATTACCATGAGCAGTAGCTATCTTCCTCTTGCCTCTAGTGTGCCTTCATTAAACCCTTTGCCAGTTGGATACTACTGTCAGCTTCTGACCATCACATTCATGAAATAATTGGGATTTTACCCTCTGGCTCTTGTGCGTTGTTTCTTATACATTAATAGTTTAATGCCTGTTAATCTTCAAGCACACAGATCTTGCCTTTTCAAATGGTTCACATCTTTAAACTTTTCATAGTTATCCAATAGCCTGAGAAAAGGGCTGTAACGCAGAAGCTAATTTTGATTTTGTTACTGACAAGCTGTGTGTAGCCTTGGGGCTAGCCTGTCTCCTTGCAGCCTGCTCCCAGACAGAGGAAGCATGTAGTTGCACAGCTCTCAGCAGCAGATAAGGACCAAACTGTGACTCATTGTCACATTTCTATTTGACTCCTGCTTCTCTCTTGCTCCGCTGGGGAAATAAGTTGTGGCAGACAAACAGCTGGCACAGAAACCTTGTCTTTCTCCTCTCCTCACCTCCCTGGATTAGATCAGTGCACAGTCTCCAGAGCACTGCAGCACTGCAGAGCTGAGTCTCTGTTCATTCTTCCCTGCGTGGGAGGATAAAATGTCAGGGGATGGCCATCAACCTTGCACTGTGACCTGGGGGACATTGGACTAGAAAGGACTGACCACAGGGCTGCTGCTGGAGCTGTTGTGCACGTACAGATGAAGCTGTTGGTAGAAGCCATTTCTCAGAGGTGTCAGGATTTTTCTATTTGTATTTCAGTGGTGGCAGCTTCAACTACATCTGCCATTGAGTCCAATCCAATCCTTGTGTTCATAAATGTAGTGAAGGAGCATAGTTAGAGACCCATGGCTTTCTAGACAGTGTCTTAAATGGACCACAGTAATGATCCTGGCCACTACAAGAATATTCAGTAACTGCTTAAATGTTGATACCAAGAAAAAGAATTAGTACTCACTGTAATAATGCTACTAATACAAGTATTAGACCCTGAGAATATTGAGTATTTAGTCTCTATACTATTTTTTTATACAGTTTTAAGGACTTCCACTTTTTAATAGTATATTTCTGTGATTACAATGATGTGTAATATGAGAATGCTGAAGATAATCCTTTGGAATCTTCTCCTAAATACTTGACAGCCAGAGACACAGGTCGTGCCAGCTTTCTAAGGACATTTATAAATTGCTGTCTTCAGAGATCCCATTTTGTCTTTCACAGTGTACATTTCACCAGTATTTCCACAACTAACAATTTCTAGCTCTGGAAAAGGATAAGTAGCACCTGTGGCTTGTGATGCAAGTCACAAGGGCAGGGTCATTGCTTATTGGCTACATTTTTAAGTAACTTAGTCTTATTGTAATTATCATGACGTTGACCTGAAAGAGCTCGCCATTGTCCCTGTTCAGTGATCTCGGCATAGTCATTGTCCTGACACAGGCTCTCAGAAGGAGACACCCGGAGATGTGCACCAGCACACTGTGCCACGGCTGGGCCATCTCTCTACAGCAGCAACCACACTGGCCATGGCAGTGCTGAAGCCTGCATCGCTGCTGGGCCCTGCTCTCTGATGTGTCAGCATGGTACCCCAGAAGGCAGGGAGCCAGAGAGTCTGTGTGATCAACAATGAAGAAAAGGATTTATGAATACCTATTGCAAGGAGTAAGTGGTTTAGCCTGAACAAAATCCTGAAGAGTCCAGCAAATTATGGGCTGGGAGGTAGAATGGGCAAAAAAAAAAATTAAAAAGAAATTTTTAAAAAAAGAAATTTAAAAAAAAATTAAATTTTGTTTATCCAAACTATATGTTGCTAAAGTTTATATCTAAACTTTCAGGCTGTGAGTGCCAGAACTAGCCCCAGAGGAAAATAAACTGCAGTGAAACATTAGCTCCAGGCTGAATTCTTACTTTTTTTCATAAATAAAATTTCCATCTTGTGGATACAGAGTTTAAAAATCAGTCAATCAACATAAGTACATTCCAACACATGAAAACAAAATGAAGCTAAGCTAAGCTAAACTAAACTAATTATATAGTTTACTTCCCTGCCATGTGGAAGGTCAGCTTACTGGGGAGCTGATGCCCCTTATCATCTAAGTCTATGCTTTGCACAAAAAACCCCGCAGAAGATTCACACTGCTATAGCTAAAGAACTCCTGTACAAACACTATAAAAGCACAATAAAAACATTTTCAGACTCTATGTTTCTTCCATTCTAGGGTATTTTATTTCATTCCAGGGTCTTTTATTTTCTTCTCTTTAATAAACTAAATTACTGAAAAGTCACTTCCAGACTGACTGAAGAATCTTCTATTTTTGCTATTAATTTTTAACTAAATATCTCGCTAATTTGGTTACTTCACAGATTTCCCTGATAGCAGCTAGAAAATAAGCAATGTTTCCAACAAACCTAGTTGAGAATATCTGAATAAACCAGTGTTAGCATTTGGGTTAGGGCTGTCAGGCTGAGCCACCTGTTTTGGCAGTATTTGCAGCCAGAAGTAAATTATAGATCCATCCAACTGCTGATTAAAAAATCACATTGCCTCCCTGCTGTGGTTAACCAGACATCAAGCAAGGATCGTAGTACTTGACATAGCCCTAACATCAACCCTTTAGAAGGAAGGGAGTCACTTTCCAATAGCACTTAATGCGGATCCTCTTACAAGTATGAACAATAAAAAAATGGAAGATGAAAACTACATCTTTCATGCACTGTAACACCACATAACACTGAGTAGCAAAACAAAAATAACTCTCAGAAGACTATTTTAAAACTTTTTTTTTGTGTATTTGTCATCATTATTAAATTTTTGTAAATATTAAATTCAGATAAAATCTAGAAAAAAAAATGCAATGAAATTCAGCTAAAATATTCACTATTAAAGAGGGTTACATTTTAAATATATGTCCTGTCTGACTGCAGTTGATAAAATATTGTTATGCGTCTAAAATATTATTTAAATATGAATAGTTAGGAAATAGTGAAGTACATGAAACATTCATATTTTAGAATATGTATTTATTGGTTAATACAATTGCCTTTCATTCTTGCAGGCCAAGCTCTTGCATATTTACTTCAGCACAATTTTCACTGACTCCTTTAGAAGTCTACCTGAACAAGGATTGCAGAGGTTTTTTTTACCTTTTACCCTTCAGCAACTTCATGTACGGTTCACAAATACTCTGTGCTCCCTATGGAGAAATCAGGGCCAACAAACCAAGCTATTCTGACTCTGGCAAATCAATAATTATAAGGGGCTACCAAAGCTGCTTCTGAGCAAAGGCTTGAGTAGAACACCCTGAATTTCAGACATTGCCTTCTTGTATCACTCTAACGGAGCTGCCTAAAAAATGGTGTTCTGCAAATCAAACTAAGGTTATTCTTAGAGGTGTACAGAGAACTTGCTCGGTAACATAAAAATTCAGACTGCAGGACTGAAAAAGTAAAAAAAAAAAATAAAAACAGGAAAAAAAAATAAAAAGGAATACAGAAAACAAAATTAAACAATCCTGGACTGAAAGCATTACTTGCTAAGAACAACAATTCATTTTGACATGCCAGTTCAATTATACTGTTAAAGTACACATAATTTTTGTTTTATTACATTTGAAAATAATTACTGTACCTTCTGCTGTTATCTCGGCCATGATGATGGTAAGAGATACTGTGTTTGAAAGGTCAAGATCTACTGTGGCAGCTTAGATAGTGCTTCTGGGCTGCTGACTCTTGCAGGAGCTGCAGAATAAGGAGGGAGGTCCTCTGCTTTGTCTAATTGTGTTCCTTCTTCTTTTGCACCCCCTGAAATGTCTGTTTCCTCTGCAGAATCCTGGCCTCCCAGAGCAACCCAAGGCCTTCCAGAGACAGCACATAAAGCTCAGGCTAAAGTATCAGCTTCTAACAAAAATAGCCATGCCTCAGAGTGAACCTTCAGCACGTTTTCCTAATGTCCCCAGAATCATGCACACTACAAATAAAAAGTAAAAATACACAGCTCTAAACTGGACAGAAATGTCTGGAAAGGCAACAAAAATCAAAAGAACTGGGAAAGAACTGTTCAATGCTCCTACAGCCTTGCTAGCATAATTGCAGTTCTTTGTGGGGTATGTCAGGAAACATGAAATATAGAGTTCAAAGTAACCTTATCCATCCGAGTACAACTTTATTCTTAGCACACTCAGTGCTTAGCACATTCTTCCTGGCCTTATAAGGCTTGGGGAGGGTCCTATGATGCTCACCACTGGCTAAGGGGGAGGGTAAATTTAGGTGATTTTCCCCACTTCGACTCTTAGTCACAGTTCAGAACCAATTAAGACACTAATTTAAACCTATGAAATTGGTTTGGATTTTTTTTTGGTCCTCTTCTGATTTGCTGCAATTATCACACGTACCTGTGAAGTTCATCCAAGTATTACAGAACATGGTTAAAAACTTAAATAATGATAATTTATACAGTCTAGATACATAAAGGTATTTTGCAGGAATATTAAGTAGATCAGATTTGCTTTTCTGGGTCTGATTCATGGAAATATTTAAGTAGCTCAAAAATTCTGTGATTTTAGAAAAGGCTTTATAAAACTTAAAAGAGGTAGATTCTTCAAAGCATTTAGAGGAAGTAAAAAATTAACAATTTAAATAAGAATACTTATTTTAATACTTGAGCAATCTTTTCATTGCACTACTTGCAGTTTCGCAGCTGTGGAATCATGTATGTGGTCAACAGCTTGAAAACGAAATTAGCAAAAAAGTGCCCTCAAGCCAGCATACCTCTACATAAATGTCATCGTCACATGAAATCAGAAACCATCTTAAACAGCTCTCTCTAGTGAACCTATAGTCACCTTGTCTCTGCTATGTGAGCTGACATTTACACTTCTCATCTTCCCCCCAGGAGATATAAGCACCTGGCTCTGTGGCAAAGTGTGGGGAATGGAATCTATTTATCCAGAGAACAAGATGCAGAAGCAAAGATTCATTGAACAGCACAGACACCACCAGGATTTTTCTCTTCTCTCTTCAAACCTTCCACGTCTGAAAATGTTTGGCTTTTTCTAGCCAAAGCTTGCAGCCAGTGCTTGATCCCCTTTCTTCTTTAGCTTTACTGACCAAATCTTTTTCACTGACAAGTTTTGATTTCTTGATGCGAAGTATTCAGCACTTTTCTGATCATCCCTCTAACCCTCTGTTTTCTCCTTTAGCCTGTTCTTCAGTAGATCCTCCTCACTAAGGCTGATGAAGATATTTTAGAGAAAACTTGATTCCTTCAAAAATACTCTTTCATGAATACCAAAATGGCCTGAGGAGTCACATTCACATATCAACAAAACTACTGCCCATGAAGGCTCAGTGGTTAGTGAAGGATGACAGAAGGTGTGATACTAAGGCAAATCTCTTGTTCTTCTTAATTATTTCTCTTCTGCTGGAGCAGTTCCATTTTACATGAACAGCTAAATATTCGGGGTCATCTATGTTTTGACAGCTTTGCTACTTGCTTGAGATGTGAGAGAGAACATCTCAGCTGAATACCAGAAGCACAGAGCTAATCAATCCTGCAAAGTCAGGATTGTTTTCACTTGTATTCCTATTCAAATTGAATAAAATAGTAAAGTCTTAGTTTGGGAATGCAGGGAGGGTGAAATGGGAAAAAATTAATGTCTGAATCTTTTTTCACGTAGCAAGATCTTGAGATTGTGCACTATAGCCAGAGATACGTGTTTGTATAAGTATCTGTATGTGATTGGCTGTTCCTCACTGTTTTCCATTTCGCCTCCTACCACTGCCCTCTTTCCTCCATGCCTTACTTCCTTGCTACTATTTATGCTTACCCTCAATCATGGGCTGTTATTCTGAAACCAAAATATAACAGCAGAGGAAGTGAGAGAATCCAACTGGAAACCAATTTTCCACAACATCAGCCCAGTGGCTAGAAAGAGAAGTGGTTGGTACCCTCTGCATCCCTTGTATGCACAAAATATTCATTCTGGGAAGCAGGGTAAAGATGTCACATGCACCAATATCTTACATATATAAGTGTGACTTTAGGCAACTGCATTGGAAGTTACACAGTTACTCTCATTAAGGAGGAAAAAGTCAAGGGATCTGTGTGTCATTTTTACTAGAGATAATCAACCATGGCCTTGGTGAAAATACACAGAACTAAGGTAAACCAAGTTACGTGTATATATATATATATATATATATATATGCACATATATATTTAATCTGAAAAACAAATATTGCCATCTGGAAATTATAAAGAATGTAGTATTTATTCTTTAGGAGCCTAGGCAAGGGAAACTGTGATTTGTTGGGGGGGGCAAGTTAGAATTTTTGTCAAAATTTGAACTTTAGCTCCTGACTCAATTTAGGAGTTTCTTTTAAACTAATCTGTGAAACTCACAGTATGCTACAAAGTAAATTTTTTTTCCTGGCCTAGTTTATATACTGAAAACTACATTTTAGCAGGAGTCTCTTCTGTCTAACCTGACCAGGAAAATTCTTTTGTAAGATGTCCTTTTTCTCTCTTTGCCCCTCAAACAACAAGAAAGCTGAGAAATCTAAAACTGCTTTGGTTCTTGCAAGTGATATCTAAACCTGGACACATACAAGTTCACCATATTTTCTTCTGATTATGTCTTGGGCACAATGAGAAAATGCTCTTGCCTCAAGTTAGCAACAGATATTCCCCTCCCACTCACAGGGGCTACACAGTAAATGAATTGTCCTGAGATCAGTTCTCACATTCAGTGGTAGGAAGTGATGGAGGAAAATGCAGAAGCAGCTACAGCCTCACCCCAGATTCCTCAGATACACAAGTCTGTGTTAGACAAAATAAAATGATGGTTCTCTTTGCTTTACAGTTGCCCGGATAGGAAGAAAAGTAACAATCTTAGGAAGAGGGGAGAAGGATGTACTACATGCTACTCCTAATGTCTGCATATAATCACGTGCCTTGATCTCAGATAATGTGTATTTCACTGAGAATCCTAACTGATGAAGCAAAGTAAAGCAATTATTTGCACTTTTCTTTTTTTTAGGACAGTGTCACGGGTTTACTATTTGTCAGATTCTAATGCAAACTCTTGCTTATTGGTGAAAAGTTTGGTTGTTCATATAATTAAAGTAGGAATATACAAATACTTTATGAGCTCATATCTGGGTTGTCTTGCCTTGATGATATTATTAAAAAGGGAATTGGGAGAGACAAGACTTCACATCAAATTATGAGGTAATGAGAGGAGAGACTTTGATACTGATATAAGGCAGTATTGGAGGAATTGAGTATAACTGTCAGTCAACAAGAAAATGCAGAACAATATTTGAGTTGTCTGCTAATGTGTTACTGATGAATTCTCAGAGTTCAGTCCTACTGAGAATGAAACTATGCATAAGAAAGGAAATTTTTATCCCAGTGCATGCTCAGCAGCACAGCAGGGTCAAGGAAAAGAAACTTAACTTTAACTCTGTTAACTCTGATAACTAATTTGTTATCAGAAACACTCAGTAATCAACTGATAAGAACTAAAAATAAGATAAAAGTATAATGCCAAGGAGATGGGGAATGGTACTGAATCTGGTGAATAATAAATGCATATGCAGAAGAAAATATAGGATTAGAGTGATGTCTGTCAACTGAGCTTTGATGTGCATATGCAGCTGGTTTCTTCTGAAACAGATGTTTACTTTTTATGCTTTATTTTTGTTTAGGAATACTGTTACTTATAGATGAGATTTTCATTCAGCCCCATTAGTAATACTGTGTTTTCCAGTATGAAAAGCAACAAACATTCTGGTGTCTTTGAAGTCTTGATCAGTCAAAGATGTAGTTGTGACTTTCTGTGGACCATTAGACAACTCTCAAGTAATTTTTTTCCATTTGTGATTGATATTTCATAATTAAAAGTAACAGGATTTTTGGAATCAACATGATCAAAATATAGACATATTCTGGATATTCTAAAGCACACCCAAAATACAAGATAAAGCAAGACCTCTGGATCACATCTGATCTAGGTTAAGTCTTGGTATGCATATGTTTAACTATTCTCATAAATCAATGTGCATCATTTTTCAGTTAGAGAATTACATATAGAATACCTTTAAACAAGTTTTTATTTAATATGTAGAAGACAGTAGGTTGAATTCCATGGTAGATCTGTCCTGTATTTAATGTGAACAAGTGACAGATAAGATGCTCTGTCCCTGTAGGCAGACTGGTCTGAATTCAAATCAGCCTCTGCCTGGGGACAGCTGACAAGCACACTGGGGTCACATCACCTTGGCACTCTGAGCTCATTAAAGGACACTTCCAAAGCTACATGATAGAAACACAGCAGGTACAAAAGCAAATATCTCAGATAATGACTATTCTGCTTTACTATGGACAATAGCCCTATTAGTCATCGTACCACAAAACTGCTGAAGTAGCCTCAGTCTGGGTGTGTGACTGAGTAATGAACATTTTCTGACATCCAGGAAGGCCAATTGATTATAAAACTACTTCCAGGACACAAGAACATTCTACTTAGTCTTCTTGCAAGCTGGCAAAGTAGACAGTCTGTGGACAGAAATCAGGCTAAAGCAACCCCTTACTTAGGAGAGTCAGGGGTTTTCAGTGTTTTCTGCTTTAACCTTAAGACCTCTGTGTTACATGCTTTTCCTTTTCCTTTGATTATTCTTGCTATTCTGAATGAGTTTTGTTTTATTAGGACCTATGTGGCTTTACTTTCACATCTAGAAAATTTCTCAGAAACTATTTCACAGACAAGACAACTTCAGTGACAGTGAAAAAGGAATATATGGAGCTGACCCTTTTTAAGAAACAATGACAAAAACTACACTTTAATTATCTTTTTCTTCAGGACCTTTTGTATCCAAGTTTGACCATGTACAGAACATAGAAATTTGCCAAACAATTATTAGAGATGGGGATTGGCTCTGACACAACATGAATTATGCCTGTCAAATACTGATTGAGAACTGCTCAAATATACCAAAGTACTTGGTGTCTGGCTGGTCAAAAATGTCCTTGCATAGCAATGTGACTTTAGTTCTGATGACTTTCCTTGAGAACAGAAATTTTCTAAATAAAATTCACTGATTTTTAAAGAAAAAGTTATTTGAAACCAAGTTTCTATACTGAAAGGAAAATACTCGGAGGTATATCACACAAAAACATGTAGAAAAAGAGAAAAATTTTTCCTAAACTTCAAATTTTAATCTCAGCTCCAAATTTCCACCAATGCATTTCAGATTTGTCTCCAGCTCTTAGCCTTATGAAAAGTTTCAATAGAAATCAGCATACAATGGTTTGGTTTTTTTTCCAGATATGACCATAGTTGAGCATGTTGACAAAAACAGATGGAGAAAAAGACAATTTTGAACAAAAGTCTGATGTGAATAGACAAATATATGTTTTCATGCCGAGTACTTGGGAAAAAAATGTGGGATGAAACTCAGTATCAAGTATCTTCAGTAATGTGAACCCTTTTTGGGAGGCTTGAAACTATCTGCTCAGCCTGACCTTCAAAACCAAGGGGAAATCGCATCTTCTTTTCCATTTAACAGCTTATTCTTCTGTTTAATATGTTACGTTATGTACCACATGTTCTTAGACACTTAGGCTAGACTGAACCTCCCCTAGTCACTTTTCCAAAGGGTTTGCCTTGTAAATAAACCCAGCCAAAGGGTCAGGAAGCCCATCTGGATTTTGGCATTTTCGTAGCTTTTCTGAGAGCAGGCACTCAATATCTAAGCACAATGAATTAAAAGCTGTTTTCAGGTCAAGCACTTTTTGTCCTGGACATCTCTGTGAGTGCTTTTGCCGACAGTGTGTGACTCCTGAGTTTTGTGCTTGTTTGGGCTTTTCTGAACATCGGATTTTTCTGCTATTCCCAGGCCCCTGTTTGTCCTGGGACGTTAGGACCTGCTTGAGTTATGCATTTCCACAGATACCATAGATATCAGCTCCTGGCAGTGGATAAATCATTTTCTACATCCTGAAATACAAAAGCCTGCAGATGAATTAACTCTTTATGTGCCACAGTCACCCATCTGGCAGTACACAAACCTGTGACGCAAAATGTTCAAGAAAAAAACCAATCTGTTATTTGTCACAAATATAGAGAGACAGATACAGAAAAAAGAAGAAAAAATATAAAGCAGAGAAAGTATTTCAGCAATTATCAGCTATAAGAAAGAAATTACATGAAAGAAACCAGATCTATAAAAAAAGTTTGTTTCTACAACAGCTATAATTTTTCTTTGTGTTTCCTCTTTCTTTCTCCTACATTCTAGTCACAGTCTTGGATGGATCAAAGCTAGAATTGAAGATGAAGAACCCACTTTATTATTATTATTATTATCAGTATTTAAAAAGAAAATCTAATCTGGGAGCTTTTTCATTAGGCAATTTAGCTTCTTTACAGAGTAGAAGTGGAAGACATGAATTAGTAAATTCAACATTGTCAGTGCTGACAGCTGTGACTGCACTGAAAAAAGTATGTCTAAAAATTAAGGGATCTTTTAAAAAGAAAAATAATTTTGAACATTAATATCTTTCAAACTCATCGTAGCACATATATACTAATTTTCCTTCAATAGTACATCACCATTTGTCACTGTCAATCAATTTAGATTTCTGTCCAAGCTCCAACAAATGTCCATAGTCAGCTTCCTAATGCAAACCATAAAGAATATTCGTTTGCAAAGCATTTACTGAAAAGAAATGCTATGTCTTTCTTTCTTTCCTCTGCCCTGAAAGAGCAGAACACAAACAGACCAAATGTAGAAGTCTGCAATGATCCTTAAGAGACAGTTAAACCATTTCTTTTTCCAAATTCCCAGCTGAAATGAAAATAAAAGTATTACCCCAGAGACAAAAAGTAGAAGATCCTCAGCTGCGTCCCCAGAGCTCAGAAGGCAAGGCAAGGACATTGGGGACTTTTGGAAGCTCCCGGATGCATTCCCAGGGCCTGAGGGAAGCGTGCAGCACTGGTACAACTGGCACAAGCTGCAGCTGCCAAGGAGCTGTTGGCAGCTGTTCCCTGTGGGGTGAAGGGGCCATGCAGCCTTCATGATCCCGCAGGGCAGCACGTCGAGCTCTTGTGCAACCGTAAAACAATCCAGGCTGGGACGCAAATACTTTCTGGAGGATCTGGCCTCCGGTGTAAAGGTTTGTGCTTGAGATCCTTCTGTGGGTCTTGGAAGTAATTGTAACTATACTTGTGGTTTTTAAATTTGTAAGTCTGTGAAGTGGACATCTGGCTATAAAATCCCATTTTATAGATCTTGTACATTAAAGATTTTCCTCTCTGGCCACTCCTGCTTCTTCTGCTTTCCTGAGCTACCTGGAAAGTTCAGAGTTTTGCTCAAATTCATGCCAGGAGAAAGATTTTATGAAGGAAATACATCCTGGATATTTGGATTCTGCTTCACCTAACAGTGCTGCCTTATGATGAACAAGTAAAAACCATGTTTCTTGTTACTTAGGTAACAGACAATTGAGGAAGGGGTTTTGGTTTTGTTGTATTGTGGGTTTGTGCATTTTGTTCCTTAAGAGAGGGAAGGTAGCTAGGCTTTTACTCAATCTCTGAGGAAGGCAGATATAACAATACTTCTATTTCCTACATTTCAGAGTAACAAAAACTTGTTATCTGTTCTACGAATAAGAATCAGAGCATAACAGTTGAGTGGAGCAAACCTTTGGTTCTACTGCAGAAATAACAAAGGCCACACAACATCAGATACACAAACACAGGACTGAAAGTACAATCAACCAGAATATGCACTTTTCACACATCATCAAACTTGAGCTAATGCTCACAATCATATTTGGGACCCACACACTGCAAAGAGGTGCCTGACAGAAATGTGGGTGCTATACAGCCCTGGGGGAGGTTATGCAGAGGCAGAAGACTGCAAGTAGTGAGTGATTCATGCCACAAGCAGAGTTATGGTGCCAGTTCCTCTCCGCTACCTGACTTGACAAACCTGCCCTGTGAATGACACCATCCCACTTCCTTTATAGCATTTGTCAAATGAGTCCTTCTTACCCCCATTCTCCCCACCAGTAAATTTCTTTTTTTAGTTAAACACCCCCAACTTTTTATTTGTCACAGTAGTGCCCTGACAGTAAAAGGCAAACTCTTCCGGCAAACTAAATCCTAATGGTCTTTTAAAACCAGTCAGAGTAAAGTTTCCAGTTTTCCACTCCATACTAACACCGGTGGACTGGAATAGAAATTTAGTCTTGCTCTTGTCCTCCTAAAAGACTGATGTCACTGCATATTAGAAAGAGAAAAAAAAGCTCTTTTCCATCATCTGAGCATACAATGTCTATCAACCCTTTTATTGGAGTCAAAACGTGTGAAGGATCAGGCACTTAAAGCTGGTGGTCCTGAAGTAAATTTATGTCTTGGATTGTCCAGACGTTTTTTGAGAGGTTAATTTAAACACACCAGTCACTCTTAAGTACAAGGCAGTTGGAGTATATTAATATTCTGCTGAATTATTTGAAAGATATGACTAATGCTTCATGTACCATAAGACTGTTATCTGCAAAAATAACATCTGTGTCAGTCGTTGCTGAGTGGTTAGGATTTCATTACTAGCCTTTATCAGTGTTTCTCAGTCCTTAGTGTGAAGGATTCTGCCAGGGTACCAACTCTCCTTCACCTTCAGGTGTAAAACCTAACCTACAGACTCCTTCATATTGTCTGTTTTCATCAGGGATGAATAAGAGAAAAATTTGGAGTCTCCTTCCTGAGAAAAATCTCATAAACTTTCTGATAAACTAAAGACTGAGGAGTAGATATGTTAGACAACCTGGTGTGATATAAGCCTTCTTTCAAGAAAGTAGAAATTAATCCTTCACATTTTTTTTTCCTGAGTCCTGAGAAAGAAGAATATTATCTAATGGAATAGCCCAGGGAACTGAACTCAATACAATTTACTAACTAAAAAAGAATTCTCACAGTCCTGCAGCAATGGTATTGTGTCCTCATATGTACAAAACAGTCTTCAGTTGCACACCAGAAATGAACCATCTCTGAGAAGAAAAAAGAGCAAGCATTGAAAAGCATGAAAATCAAATTTTAGTACTTTATGGCACTACATACCTTTCTCCCATGGTATGCGTCTGATATCAGATGAAGAACATTTGGCTGTGCAAGTTATTTCTGATAATTACCAGACTATTTAAAGGAGTTCACAAAGGAGCTCCTGGATTCTGTTGTTTCTAAGTTGAACAGCACCAGCACAGCAAACTGTGAACCTCTGTAAAAGTGTAACTGTCTCAGTGGTCCACAACACAGAAATCATGTGTGAAGTACAGGAATATTTCAAGGAAAGTTCCTTTCCTGTTACATCATGGACAGAAGAAGCTTTTTGTTACCTGTTCATCATGCATTGCAGTAGAGGTTCTGACACCAAAGAACCTCTTCCTCACCCAACTTGACCAATTAAAGGCCAATTTTCAGATTTCTCAAATGTTTCAGTTAAAGTGAGAACTGTGGGAAATTTCAAAACCAAAATGTGGATTATGTACTTTATTGCTTGTATATTTGCACTTCATATGCAATCAGTAATTGTAAACACAAGTAGTTATTGAAAGCACAGATATGCTATGATTGTACTGAAAGACAATAATTTTATTAAGTTATTGAAAGTTTTGCAGTCACTTGATCTGTTGTCTTTCATCAAATGCACAGCATAGCTGATAATTTGAGTCAGGTTATGGAAGGAATGTGTCAATGAATGAATGAATGAGTGAATGAGCGAATGAATAAATGAATGAATGAGTAAACGAATAAATAAATAGTAGCCACACATTTGAAGGGTCTAATCCTTTATTATTTGGTATTCCCAATGTAAGAGGACATATATCTGTTACATTTCTATACAAACCCTGTGGTCCCCTTTTATTTACTTCTAAAATAATCTTGTAATACACTGCACAGAACTGAAATTTTATTTCCATAACTGAGAGTATCAATCTATTGTCTCTCAGACTTTGGTTTAATTCTGTAAACATTTTTAGTTTGTTTTGTACTTCCTTTGGAGTACTACAGATACACAAAATCCTGTAGTTCATGAATTGAGTGTTATCTAGTAGTCTCACACAATGGTAGCATCTTACCTCATCATAGTCACAGCTTATGTAAACCCCAAGACTAAATACTGGAAAATTTTGGGCCTCAAAGTGTTCCAGCAAAAGTCCAGATGTAAAGCTATAGAGAGCCCCAGCTTGAACAGCGGCAGTGTTGTGGTCCCTGTGTCTAACCATGCTTGAAAGCAAGGGTCTACCGCTACAGCATGAGCTGGGAGAGGCACAGGGAACTGGTTATCTTGCTTTTTAGGCTGTGCTAACCTTCACCAGAGGTGGCATTAGACATAAATATGCCTTTGGGATGCTAAAAATATGTGGGTATGTCAAATAATTGACGAACTAAAAGTTCTGATCAAAATGCATACCCACACCCTGGTCATGAGCACTGTTTTCTGCCAAATTTTCAGATTAGGCAACAATTAATGTCCACAAGTCTACAAAGGAGGTCAAGTGCCTCATTTTAATGTGTTTTTCTTAGTTGCTACTAGTTTTGCATTTCCATTAGCATTGTTTCAGTTGCGCCATAAGCAACTAAAATGAAACATTAAGATGTGAAAACTAAATGATTATTTAACAAACTTTTGCAAGAATCTGGAACCCAGTGTAACAAGTTTACACCTGTGATTGCCTACTGTGTCTGTTGCTCAACATCAAAATAATATAGGGAGTATTCATCTGTCACTATTAAAAAGAAATAAAACAAAACTATTAAAATGTACACTCAGCATGAAAATTTTCAATACTTTGACACATTTTTGTAGAAAAACCCCACACTTAAATGCCATTTTTCAAATGATTAACATTGATTAATTCACTGCTAAAAAGATTATTTGCATAATTCTTAGGATATATAATTAACACAGTGATTTGTATGAACATTTTAGTCTTGAACGAGTTTTTAAAGGTTCTCCTTTCAAATCAAGCTGTTATTTTTACAGTCACAACCCAGTAGGGCAAAATTAAATACATACACCTTACTCTTTACACTGTTCTTATTTATGTTACACAGAGAATAAGAGCGTATTTTGAGGCTGTTCAGAAGGAACCACTGGTGATAAAAGTGCTGTACCTCAGCCTTCTGAAAGCCACACAACATAGTGTCACTGAGGTGGAAGAATTCCAGTGGCAATTTCAGTTTTACTCGTTGTTACAGCAGATAATGGCTTCTCACACCTTATGACTTCTGAGAGAATTCCCAGCATTTTGTACCTGTTAAATTCAGAAAAAAAAGAACCAGACTTGGCTGGATGAAAAAGTATGTTTAGAAAGTGTGAATGCTAAAATTCAAAATCAAAAGGACATAAATATACCAGCACATGCAAGATAAGAGTGGCACACATCTTATTCTCCTATCCTTTCTGACTCGAAAACAGACAAAGAAAATGTAGAATTTGAAAATGTCTGTGTAATCCACCCACGCCTTTTAAGATAATCTAGGGTTAGAGCCCTTGTGATCCCAATGGACTAAAGCAAGGTTGTAACAGAAAAAAAATCCTTCACTTTCTTTGCTTGTTGCATCTTTGGTTGCTGTGCAATTAATACACTAATTTTGCAAAGAGACAACATTCTGAGGAATCTCCTAGCAAAAAAGGGAACAAATCTAACATATGAATTCAGCACAGTATAAAAACTTACTGTCTGGCCATACCTGCCAATGAAATACCAAAAGAAGAGAAATAAAAAAAGATACTTGATGTGACTAGACTTACATTTTTCTTCTGCTGTCTACTTCTACTCTTCAGCCAAAATGTCAGCTCGTTGGTCAGATTGGGCCAATATACTGCAACTATTTTACAGATCAATATCTACTTTACATTCCCTTCCCAGCAAATTTTAAAACTGTCACCATGTTTTGGAGAGTCAGAAAGTCTACTATCACTGCACTTGATGACTTGTCAGCTGAAGGATTTGCCTTTTTATTGCAAAACCAGGCACACACATACTTGATTGTAAAGAATTCCTTTAAAAATTATTTATAAAATGACAGCCTCTTTTCACTCTCATTTCCCTCTGGAGAACCTTGCATTCACAAATTTGATCTTTTGTCTTCCACATTTTCAAACATCTCCTGAATCTTTACAATGTCAGATTGATTCTGTCGCTGAGTTTGAGATGAAGTCAATCTCTTGATAGCCTTATTTCACTCTTTCATCTCAAAGTCCTTTTTAAAAACCCCTTAAAATTATCCTTTATTCCTTTAGCTTTGGAAATCATCTGCCACAAAAGAAGTACTGGAACAAAATATTCCCCTCGTATTTCTCACACATCTGCTGTCCTTTGACAGTTTGCATACACTCCAAGGACACACAGCCATTGTACCCTGCAGACTTGCTCTGTCTGTTCCCACCAGGTTTTTCTCTTCCTCACTTTGGAGCACCAGCACCAATGACAATCAATACCAGTGAAGACTATCAGACTGCTGACATTTTGAGCTGCATGGCTCCAGTGAAAGCTCTCTACCACCCCAAGTCTATTCATTATCTCTGTAGAACTGAGGTGGATACATGGGCTGAAGGACAGCAATGGATTGCTTTGTCTTCCAAGGACCACCAGAAATAAGCTCTACAATTACCATGCTGTGGTTGCTTAGACTGAAGATGATCGGCACAACACAAAATATCTCCAAGTCTATCAGTAGTGAGACTAAGCTAACCTTTTTCTTGGAGCAGAAGAAATTAATTAGCCTAATGCAGTTCATTCAGTCTCTATCAGCAAAAATCCTTCTACAGACACTAGCCAGACAAAGGCGTCACTAGCCACAGGCTTTTTCTCCCCTTGTGAGTCTCCAGGTACTGATTTTAACCACATGGAGCCTCCATCTGTCACTTGAGGCAGGGGTTTTTTGCTACTTGAATACACTATATCAGGGAACTTGGAAGCAATTATTGACAGCTTCCCTCTGGATGACCCCTGCACCAGGTAGGGAGCTGGCAGTTCCCCAGAAGTGTCTTTATGGTTACAGTGCTCTCACATAGTGCCTATAGCTTCTTTAGTGACTGCAGATTCTCCAGTAACTGTTGGAGATGTAAGGCTGCATATAAGCACCAGCCAAAATCAAAACTCACTAAATACCTGTTGCCTCGATTTCAAGGTTTGTCTTTTTTGTAAAAGAAAATTATGGAGCTGGTAATCACACCCATCCTTTGAGACCTTCACTTTCTTCACACACCTGCCTGCTTCCAGTGGATTTGACAGCTTGCCTAATTTATGAGACAATTGCATCAGTGTTTCTACTCTTTCCATTTTAGGGATCCAGCACAGTCATCTCAGTTCTCCCTGCCAAATCTCCTTAAGGATCAAAATTCAGATGCAAGATATGGACATCTCTATATTTCAAGTCTGAGCCTAAAGTGGAGACTAAAATCTAAATAAAGGACAAAGACAACCATTAAATCAAAATTTACTTAGGAAGGAAAGAATTATTATTCTGAACGAAGTATTGGAGCACTGATGGTTAGTGGTGGGTACTAGGGAAAAATTCCATGGCAAACCTTTCTTATAACACTGCTAATTGGCTGTACAAACCTATGCTGCTTTTCCATTGCACAGGCTTAAATACAGTCTAATTACAAAAAAATATAACTGCATATCAGGACCAAAGGGAACTGTGAATCTACTCCTGCACTCACTCTAAGGAGCTGAAATGCACCAGGTTTTAACTTTATTGTGAATAAGCGGTGCTATTAATTTACCCCTGTCACACTTCATTGCAGTCTAACACCAGTTTGGAAAGAGAGAAAAAAGTTTTCATAAGAATCGTGATAAATAGAAATATTCCCTTCAAAAACAGTTCAGTGATTTTGTCCTTCATTTAAGCCTTCTCTGAGGACTCCAGACTCTTTCATGTAGTTTACCATGGACTCAAATTATCCTTGTGGCTCAGAGAATATTGAAGGTGCCTCTAATATTGACAAGGTTCCTTTTCCAGTTGTATTAATTATTTTGGTAGTTTTCCTGTTACTGAAATCACTGAAGATTTCAACCTGACATGCATTTCTTTGCACCAAGATATAATGAATTCATGAATCAATTTACTTCTGCTGCATTTCTTCCTAAAATAAAAATATGTAATCTCTCTTTCTGTCTTTGTTTTAAATATGGATGGACCACGTGTCTCAAAACTGTCTTGGGATATCTGCAAATGAATAAAAATAATTCTATTAATTTTCACTGACTCAAAACTAAATCATAGGATTCTCCTCCTACTTACTATCCACATTTATTCTATGTATAGGATTACATTTTTTATTGTAACTATTACTGCAACTAAAGCAGAATTTAAAAGTTACATGGAATGGAAAAGAAAGTTTGAAAGCAAAGGATTAGTTTTTTAGCAGTTTCTTGTCAGGTCATTATTGAACAGCTCAAACCTAAACACCCTAAAGGGATTTAGAGTTTTGCTACCTTTGTATTGCTCCTAACATAAATCCCGAAAGACTGCTTAGTGTTTCAGTGTTAAGGTGGGTTTCAATAACCTGCAACAGAGCCCTCATACCCGACTTCTCAGGGAATATGAGAGAAGTACAGTGGGAACAGAGAGTGGAAGCTCCCAGAAAGAAGCAGATAAACACAATTTCTTAAAAATTATTAAAGTCAGATTGTCATAAAATGCAGTTTTAGAATGCAGAGGGAGATATCAACAGGAAATTTAATAACAGGGAGCAATGGGAATTAATTTTGGAGCTAAGTTGCTATATCCTCCATCTGCACTGACATTAGAGAAAACAATTTTAAAGTTTGCTACAACAGACATCCCATACCCAGAGGTTCAGTGAACACTTTCTAGGAAAGAACACTTGATAGGGTCAGTAAAATGTGAAGGATTTACAGTGCCTGAAATACAGTAGGAATGTCTGAATGTCACTTCTAAAGTCAACCCTTTTGCATCCTGAATTACACTGTAATTTTTATTCCATCAGTGATTTTTTAATGTTTTTTTAATCTAGTAGCAGAAGATAACAGCTTGAGTAATAAGAAATTAATTTCTCATGTGTTAGCGACAACCAGATGTTCAGTTCTAGACAGGTAGAAGAAAGAAAAGCAGTGGCAGATATGAAAAAAGAGATTTTGTTAGAACTTCAAGCACCCTGATTCCTCTTGTTCTGCATAAGTATACCTGCTCCATGTAGATACTTTTATCATGTATCAGGAAAAAGAATAGGAAATACCTTATGTCACATTCACTAAAATCTATTAGAAATGCATTTGAGCCTGGTAACTTTGAAAGAGTGATTGCTTTTTGAGTAGACAAGCACAAGAGTTATAAAATACAGGATTTTTGTTATCTGTTCCCACAAATATTATCAGAACTGCAAATTTTTGCTATTTTTTGCACAGGTAATGGTTGATCTATAACTTTTATTATAACTAGAGCTTAAAGTCTAGAAGAACCTTGCCCTTATAACCCAAAGGAGCAGTCGAAAAAAAAGGCAAAACATGAAAAACAAGAAGGTATATTTTCTATGCATGAGCCAAATACCTGTACCAGATCTTTTTGGTGCTCCAAACTGAGAATATTTCAGTACTGAACGTTTCTTCCATGATCAAAGTTGTACACATTTCTCATTTGCTGCTCGAGACTAGAATATTGTAGGTGTGTTGGAATCTTAAGTGTCTGTATTCACTCACACTGGAAAACAGATTGCATTGCTCACTATTTCTTCTCCCTGCCAACTCATTCCACAGTGCTCTGGTACAAAGAGTTTTTTTGTGGAGATGGAGCTTTGCCAAAGCGGTCATTAATGGCCATCATCATCTGTTTACTGTCCTACACACAGGCTAGAGAAAAAGAGGGAAAGATTCCCAGCCCCATGTCACAGACATGCAGTACAGCCAGCGACCAAGCCCTTTTTAAATAATCAGGCTGTATTAGACACGTTGTTGATCCTCAGAGAATGGGAAATCTGGGAAAAAACAAGCATTAGTCACTTTATTTCTCATTTTTGGGCCAAGGTAGGACAAATTGTAACTTAGAGTGGTAATTCTCGAGCAGGAAGGTCAGTACTGTGGAACAATGAGAGGCAGCTTGATACTGAGAGGTCCTTGTCAACCTCATAACAGAAGGAAATTGCTCAATTTAAAAAAAAAATTATATTCCCTGAACTTCCATTTGGAATCAGGATCAGGATCCAGGGAGTGCCACAGGAGCCTCAGAAGAGAAGACTTCTCTCCTCAGCAATCTTCTTATGCTTTGTGAAAGGACATCATTAGTATATTTAAATTCTCTCCAACTATGGAATTAATGACTGAATGCCCAATTCTGAAGATAACTTAAAATCTTTATGGAGGTGCCTGGCAGCTCTATTTCCAGTTGCATACTAAGTTGGAGATTTGTAACAGCTAATAATAAAACCCCGAATACCTTTGACACTCTTATCAGACAGCCCAAAATGGTGCTTTGCCCACTTCCAGTGGACCCCATCACGGGTAGTGGGATAGCCCAGATCAATCATGTGCCTGCCATTCTCCATCTGTCTCTGTCCACAAAATACCTCAAGACTGCTGCAAAGTTAGTAAAGAGCCTGCCTGCTTCTGTTTTCCTCCATTTCTGAGTCACAAGAATTTTCCTCAGCCTGCACCTGGAGTTGCCATAGCCCTTATACATGACTAACCTCAGTCTTTATCTCGAAATTGTGGAACCAAATTGGGATTACGCTCATGTCAAATAGACAAGATTTAATTTCTTCTCACTTGATTTTATTTTTTTATATATTTTTTCCTTTACTACAAAAATGAAATAATATTCACAGAGTGGAATATGCAATTTTTGTCAATATTTGTTATGTTTGATTAGCAGCACAATGTTATTTTTTACATAGTCATGTATCAACTATTCTCATGATCAATTATATAAAACCAAATAAAATGTCAGATAAAATAGATATAAATCTTGCAAAGATGCAAAAATGTCTAAATAATAATACATAAAAGAAAATGAAAAATAACTGTTAGAAAACTTCCTTAAATTTAAAAATGTAAAAAAAAAAAAAAAAAAAAAAAAAAAGGAAAAATTATCAATCAATGTCATGTAACAGGGAGCTTGATTATCACATGATGATAATTCCCCCAGGCCTTCCCACCAGTATTCAATCCAAGTTATAAATAGCATCACAGTAAATGCGAATGGCTGACTTACACATTCATTTTCCATGTTATCACTGTGAAGATCTTAAGGGATGAATTCTGGACAATGTCCATCGTGCCCATCTTGCAAAATGAACAGAATTCCAGATAGGAATGTAAACAATAGATTTTAGAGAGGAAAAACATTCCTAATTTTTTAAACAAATCTTGAAATAAAAAGAGTTCTTATGGAAAATCTCATACCTTCTTTCATCTACAGAGTGTAAAAATGTATTTTCACCTCTGAATCATGTCTGTGAAAATACCAGAACTCTAATAATAGTCATTATATTTCCATTATTGTTTATATTTTGTACCCAAATTACAGAACATTGTGTGGCAGATGGAAAGAATACAGATTAAAAATGTGTTAACAATAACTCGCCATGCTGTCTATAAGCTTTGGTAATTCTTGAATCAACAAAAAATGGTGAGCTTTTAATCAATTTACAGAAACTGATAGGAATAGGTAATAGTTCTTAAGAAACAAATAGGAAACATTTCCTATTTGACATTGCAGTCAAATAAGCAGATTTCAGACAGGGTTTTGTACACAAACTATATTTTAGTAGTTTTCACCAGAGTATATTTTCACCCATAAATTCAAATAAATTTAAATAACAAGGTAAGGCAGACATAAATACATTCTGGGAAGGCATCATTACAAACTGAAACTCCTTAGAGGCACAGTGTACCACGTGTGATCAAACTTGACACATTCTAATTAATATACAGTCTCAGTAGATTTCAGAGGCAATGTTTGACAGGGTCCAGTGGTCCTGTTATAATTTCCCAACTTGCACCTCAGGCACGGAGATGTGAAAGCTAGCCCCGCTTGCTTGCTTGAAGTTTCTTCTTTCAGCAAATATGCCAGAAGAGACTACTTCCTGTTCTAAAATTCTAATTTAGGTCCAGAATAAAAGTCCACCCATGACAAAAGTCCATCCATACAAAATGCTCCTACGTAGCTCTATGCAACTGATGAAGATACTTTTGGGGAGCTGAACTTTGATGATCCTTGTGGGTCCCTTCCAATTCAGGATAGTCCATGACTTATGATTTTCATATTCCCTGTCAACATATAACACTGAATGTTCATGATAAACAGAAAATAAAGTGTAGAAGCATGCAAACCTTGGCCATGATTTATATCTCTTGTAGGTTGCTCTTTGTTGGTGATTCTCAAAGCTCTGTGTCATGAAATAACATTACTGTTGACATTTCCAGGCATGAGAAACAAAACCACAGAAAGAAATATATATTTATCAAATTCATCAATTACTCAACAATATAATTTAGAATACAAACCAGATTTCTTTGTTCTCAAGCCTCCACACTGTTTCTAATTATTTCTTTGATCATTTTTGTGCTCTCCAAGAAACACATATTACAAATACTTTGTCGTCTACGGCTCAAATTATCCAATAAAAACTAGGTATATTTGCTATTTTGTTGTAGTGCAAAGCTTGTCACAGGATCAAATCCACTTAAAAATGATTTCCATTTCTGTTTTTTATCAAAACAGATGCTTATTTTCTGTCGTAAGTTTTAAAGAAAAGTAATTCAAAAATATTCAGAAAATAAATTTAAATAATCACAGGGAAAACATAATTTCCTGATGCAAAGACAACCACTTATCTTCAGATATTCTTTTTCTATTCTTATGTCAGATGTTAATTTGGCTTTCACGCCCCTGCATACAGCCCTATTGCAGCTTTAATCAAGTGATTAAGAGAGCTGTTATTTCATTAGTACATCCTTTTACTCATCATTGTGACACATTAGTCATAGATAACATGAGTACTAGAGGCTTGCTTCGAAAATTGTGTATTGTCTGTTCCACTGCAATAACAATTCTTTTGCCTTTCAGTCCACAAGGATGTAATTGTAATAAACAATCTGGCCCAGCAACACTTCCACCTCTTTCTAAAAGATGCTTTATTCTAGAACAATAAAGATGAAGGAAGGCGGGGAAGGAAGGCGTGGAAGGAAGGCGCGGAAGGAAGGAAGGAAGAAAGGAAGAAAGGAAGAAAGGAAGGAAGAAAGAAGGAAAGACGGAAAGAAAGAAGGAAAGAAAGAAAGAAGGAAAGAAAGAAAGAAAGAAGGAAAGAAGGAAAGAAGGAAAGAAGGAAAGAAAGAAAGAAAGAAGGAAAGAAGGAAAGAAGGAAAGAAGGAAAGAAAGAAAGAAGGAAAGAAAGAAAGAAAGAAAGAAAGAAAGAAAGAAAGAAAGAAAGAAAGAAAGAAAGAAAGAAAGAAAGAAAGAAAGAAAGAAAGAAAGAAAGAAAGAAAGAAAGAAAGAAAGAAAGAAAGAAAGAAAAAGAAAGAAAGAAAGAAAGAAAAGAGAGATGACAAAACAGTGCTAATGGGTATTTTATTTTTTTTTATTTTTAAGGGCTCTTGACATGAGGGAAAGACTTGTTATTAATAATCAGCCAGATACCTCTTCCATCACTTGCGGTAAAATTGATCTAACTACTTTAAAAAGCCCTATGCTATGGTTTTCATTTTCCTACATTTGCTGACTCATTTATGCAAATCACTGAGGGCGGTGGATATGAGGAGCTGAGTATTTTTTTTGTAATGGATTCCAATAAGAAATGGACTTCATAGTGCAACTGATGCTATTAACCGTCAGAATTAAAGTATTTGTATTACCAAACATCATTTCTGACCCATGAATGAAAAATTCCAGAAGTTTCCAGTAACACAAAGACAAACTATACAAAATCTAATCCTTTAGTGAATGACATACATCTCAGATTTTTAAAATTCAGAAGTCTGTAAAAGCCATCTCATCTTCTCAGACACCTTCAGCTTTATACTATACCAACACACTTCAGCATATGACAGAAGCTATTTAGGTATTCATTCGTGATTTTGCCATTTTGGAGCATTCAGACCAAGAGTTTGGGGCTCAACAGCCTCACAGGTGACCTTGGTGTCCTTCTCAAGAGCCACCTCACAGCCAGAGATGCTCAGTTTCCCAGGGTGGATCTGTGACTATTCCACTACCATCATCTACAGAAATCAGATTCAGAATGACAATGAATGGGTTGCCAATATTAATCCTTAAAAGATGTGTTCAAGGAAGAAATTTTAGCAGCTGAAAGTAGAAGATATTTTTTGTTTCTTGTACAATCAGCTATACAGCTCAGAGACTAGTGATAAAAAAACTGGAGTTTTTGGTCCAAAATTGGATATGATCTAATCTAAGGAGTATGTCAACTTCCTTCAACAGAGAAGCAGGCCTTTTAAGTTTGAATTAGCAGGGGGACCTAATTGAACAGACCACAATTTCACCTAACTGAACTTTCCCTGCAATTTCAACTCAAATTTGTAAAATAAAGGGGTTTGTAAATAGTTGTTCATTCCACCAAGAAAAGATAGCTTTCAGGACTGCTATTAAAAAAGCATTTGGCATCTATTATTACAGTCTAATTGCTACACATACATAGTGCCATGAAAGTGTGAAAGGGTATGTGTTACTTTTTACTGGCAAGTGTGTTGTGATGTAAAATGTGTGGAAGTATAGGGTATGGAAAAACTACAGTGAAATTCAATAACTGTAGCATTACATGTAAGCTTTGAGAAAAAGCATAACAGGAACATGCAACTCTTACTGACAGGTAATCAAAGTGCTGGCTACTTTTCACAAGTGTAGTAAGAAGAGATTTTTTTATAAAAGTTTGGGGCTTTTTAAAAGTATAATATGTCCTGCTTCCTTAAAGATTACACAAACAAAGAAAAGCCAAAAGAATGAAAAGCATCAACAGAAATCACATTCAGTCTGCTGTAAACCCTCCTGCCTCCAAAACAAACACAGGATAGCCCTGCATTTTATTATAGGTTTTATTAGTAGATTCAGATACAGAGCTGTGATTAAGACCTGAAAATCTTAGGCTGAATCTGCAAGATACACTTCAGTAGCAACTATGTAGCAATTATCATGAAATTAAGTTCATTCCATATTTTAGCTTATCACCATGGAAACCTATATTCATTGGTGCCTAATTGGAAATGTTCCCGACCTGGAAAACACTGTAAGCTTAAGACTGCATAATTTCTTATTTAAGCAATTGTACTATCCTTCTGTGTTTGTGACAGTACACCCTGACAATTTTGGCAGTAACCCCAGAGGAAAATATTTTTCTGAGAAGCCTGCTTCTGCAAGTATTTTTCGCACTCTAGTGGGACTTCTGCCCTAGAAGGTCGCTTCATCGAGCCGCTTCTACTGTTTGCGCCATTAATACCTGAATACCCAGTCACAAGTGTCACAGAAGGCTGCTGTCCTAATAACTCCAAACCGAAAAGTTACAAAAATAATAATGAAGATTGTATCTTTCTGCCTGAAAGAAAACTGTGGTGCCCTGAAAGCATTAGGAAAACTCATGCAAAAAAAAAATGTTCTTCAGGGATTATTTAACTTGCCATAACACAGTGCACCACTAGAGAGGAAAGAGCAACTACAGGCTGGAAAAAACACCCTATTGTAAATGAACTTTTAGCTAAGAGTCATGCCACTTGACTGAACTCAATAGCACTGCTACCTTACAGAGGTACTAGTGTCTGAACTAGCTTTTTATAAATCAGTTCTGGTTCATCTACACCTACACTGTTAGATTACTATGCAGATGCTTCCCAAACTGCTAAGAAAAACATTTTATAAATGCATTTCTTTCATCCATTACTATCGTCAACAAGTACAAAATCAATTCTTGTTAAGCAGCTAAAAAAAAGGACACAAAATACTACAAATTATTTTTGGGGTAGTAGTTTGGGGTATTTTTCTTAGAATAGTTTTGGGGTATTTTTCTTTCCATGGATAGAAAGATTTAGCATTCATGTTATTCTTCCTCCCTGAAGCTCACACAAAATCCACAAAGAGCAAGGGAATATCCAGATACTTACATTACACCCTTATATGCATTTATGCCATTTTTATTAAAGAGAACATTTACATGTATGTTCCATGGAGTCTGTTATAACAGTAAGTGGTATTAATCTGTACAAATTGATAGCACTAGTTTTTTGGCATGGCATTAACTCCTACAATGTAATTTTTCTCAGCAGGGTGCTGCTTCTTTCTGAACCCTGTTTTCTGCTAGAAAATTAATTAAATGATGAGTCAAAAGAACATATTTCTCAAAATCACAAAACTGAAATGAAAGGCAATTTTGTATGAAAGCCATGATCTTCAGGTGGAGCATGATATATTTATCTGTGTTTCAAACATATTTTCAAGTAAATAAACTAAGAAATACACAATTATTTTTTGTTTTCATGGGGCTAAGATTTGGTCCTGCATATTGACAAGATGGTGTGCAACAAAGACATTGGCTTGGTTTTATCCTGTGTCCAATCAGAATTCTGAGTTTAACCCACCCTGCCAGTGGGGAGTATGGAAAAGTAATGCAACTGTTCCAGCATTTAGTGAAAGCTTTTTTGGATCAGCTACTACAAAGGTGTGGAAGTATAGAAAACACCCCTTTACTCTTTCTATTCCTCAGCTCCTGGTTTGGACTTAGCCTTTGGCTCTCACCACATACATCCTACTCATTGCCTTCTGTATGTCATGCTCATAAGCTGCTGAGTATGTACTCCTATCTTTGCTATGCGAACTGCTTGCCACAGTCTCAGTATCATCAGGTTATTTGCAGTACGTATTGAATTCTCTCTCTTTCTTATAGTGGAAATTGCCTTGAGTTCCTCAACTGCCAGTCTTTGGTGGTTTTGTCTACTGGTGTTGCTGCTGCTTCAGGTTAGTTATGACCAAGTCCTGAGTATCCAAGTCCTTGACATGCAGTGCAGCCTCTTCAGCTCTAAAAGCTGCTGCTAAAAGCTGCTCCCATCCCTTCTTCCTTCCACTAATTACTGCAGCCTCCTGCTGTCACTCTTGGTCTTTTTTTTTCCCCCCTATCCTTTCCTCTTTCTCAAGGAATAATCAGCAAATAATTCCATCTGAATTTTCTCCAGTGATTCTGTGAGCATGAGAGGATAAAACGGGGAACCCATTTTCCTAATTGGACCAGGGTTCAGCATTGTCATATGAAAGGTCAATGTTCTTTTTCCAAGAAGTGGTCATTGCAATACCTATTGCGCTACACTCTATGGCTTGTTTGCTAAATTTGAGTTTTCATCAGGGTTTTGCTGCCTCAGTAGGTGAAAGACTAAATATTCTTTATTTGTTCTTGCAGAGAAGCAGCTTGCTGTTGGCTGTTAAAATCTTACATTTAATATGTGTTTAAGTGATTTAAGTGTTTTATGTATCTGTTACATTGACTTTCAAATGTTTCAGGTCTTTGGAACCTTTCCTATGAGACATCATGGACAAGCAAATTTATTTATCTGGCGCTGAGAAAACCTTTACATTTTGTTTTAACAGTCCTTTAAGTCTTGATACACCTGATAACTGAAGTTTGAGAGCATAAGTCTTCTCTTGCTCTTCTCCTGAGAGCCTTATGAATAACCAGTCTTCAGATAACTAAATGTATTCATTCATTTAATTAATGTATCTCTGTGAGTAGAGTTCCTTTTCACCCGAAAATGTTTGGCAAAATTTGAAGTTTTCTGTTATCCTAACACTTAAGAGCATTTAAAATGTCAATATCTTTTGCCAAAGTATTCTCCCCAAGTCTTCTTACTGCCCTCAAACGAGCCATTTTACTCCTGAAAATACTTTAGTGATGAATGAATGCAAGTTTCATGCAGTTGCATTACACAACGAGCATTTTTTGAGTTCATGCTTTGAATTTTTGTTCCGTGTAATCTATTCCCACAAATGAATCTCCAGAAGGATTAATGGTGTTAAATTACAGTGCACGTTTTAATTCTGATTGCTCTCTTAATGTTTATATGACCATCAGTATCTTCCTTTCTATATATTTACTGTGTTGCTCTTTTAGGATGGCAAAGGGATGGCAAAGTGGTAGCTGGGAAATAAGGGGGTTTTTGCACTTCAGCTGTGCAAAAAATGAATGTAAGAAATTAAAATTAGAATTCATGATATCAAAAAGCTAAACAAAATAAATTCACTTCAGGTAAAAATAAGAATTAGTATTTATTATCAATTAAGTTCATTGTTAACAGCAGAGTAATAGACTTTGTTTTGTTAATTTATCTAGAAGGCAAGTAAATAAATGGCTGGTTTGTAAAGAGTGTTTGTGGTTGCCAACTCTTTCCCAGAAAAGCAATGATTGACAGATCTCCCAGGATGTATGAGATAAAGATCTTCAGTGATTTAAACATAAAGGGCAGACTGGGATAACCAGGGATAATACAGGAAGTTTTCAGTTTCCATGTCCTATGCAGTATGACAATTTGCCAAGTGCTTTAATCTTCACACAACTGTAGACAAAATGACCAGATCTTTCTCTTCTTATTTTAGAAGCCATCACAAATATTCAGGTTACATCATTCCCTGTGTTGGAATTTTCTTCCTCTTGGAATGAACTGAGCAAGAACTTGTTTTGGAGATCGCTCAGTTCTGCTGGGAGCAGCTGCTGGAGGTTATCTGCAGACAGGAAGGTTTCTCATTAAAATTTAAGACTAAATTTTTTGAGACTAAATACACCATTAAAAAAACAGTGAAAAGTTATTGAGCTACAAATAATATTTATAAAAGGAAACAGCTTTGTGTTTTCCAGGGTATATCCTTCTTTACAGATTCTTCTGGTGTTTAATCTTTCTGATTATTGTGGTTTAGGAATGGAGTTCCCAATTTAGTGTTCTCACTGAAACACTCCAAACCACGTGCCATTCACTCATTACTCACTCTCTCTCTCCCTCTCCCCCTGCGGGCCCTGGAGAGAAGAAACGAAGGCACAAAAGGTAGAGATTATGGGTTGAGGTAAGAACAATTTACTGGAAACAGCTTGAAATAAAAACCGCACAGTAAGAGCAACAATATTAATAAAAGGCTGCAGGCGTGGCATTCTCCTTGCAAATATTCTGTCACTTAATCTGTGTTGTGCAGTTGTTCAGGGGCGTACTTCCAAACCTTTGGAGCAGAATAGTCCTTCGAAAGCTGGCCCATTGCCTCCCACCTTTTTAACCACTCATGATTTTCCACCCTCAGGGCAGATCTCTGAATTACCTTCCTGGAAGTCTCTGTCCTGACTCTAAACATGGTCTTGACTCTAAACCTGGTCTAGACCATACTGAGAATACATAAGAGACACAGCAACAACAGCATGCTTTCCTTAACATCCAAAGGAAAGTCAGAATTCTTAAAAGCTGTTGTTACAGGTCAGAAGAGAAAAATGGTGTGAAAAGCTTAGGAAATCATCCTCCCCTGATCTCTCCATAGACTGGGTTTGGTTATTACTGGACTTCAAAAGGTAGTACCTGAAGTAAGGGTAGGAAAGCAACACTGAATACACATCCCAAATGACCCTCATTGGCCTTGATGTTCTCGTGTCATAAACTGATATGACATAGTAAAGCAACAAAGCAATCCTGATCCCTCTCCCTGCTCTGAAAAAGAGCACAGCTTTGGACACATGTTGCATATATGGAAATGTATACAGAGTGATGTACCACAGCCACGTGAACAGTTCAAGCAATGCTGTGACCAGTGTCTCTGGTCGTAACACAACAAATGCTTGGATCAAATATTTTCCAGCCCTCTCTGGGCAGATCTGTTGTTATCTCAGCCCTTCATGACTCACATTGGGTGCCAAATAAGGTTGTTGTGGTTTAGGAATGGTGTTCCCAATTTAGTATTCTCACTAAAACTCTCCAATACATGTGCTGTTTGCTCACTCTTCCCTCTCCCTCCTTTTCCCCACTATGGCGGGATGGAGAGGACAACTGAAGGCATAAAAGATAAAGGTCATGGGTTGAGATAAGAACAATTTACTGGGAGCAGCAATGAAATAAGAAACGAAGAGTAACAGCAACAATATTAATGAAAGGGTGTACAAGAAAGGCGAATGATTCACACATGAAAAAAGCTCACCACGTAGGAACCTGCAATACCTGAACCACTGCCACGCTAACCCCAGTTGGGAGAGAGTAATGACATAAGGTGACATAGAGTAAGTTCTGTGTCCTGGCCATGACCCACTCTGGCTACTGCAAAAATTAACCCTGTCTTGCCCAGAACCAGGACGTTGAGCATAACTGAGCGAGATTTATGATAGAAAAGTGTCTTCAAATAATGAAACTTTCCTAAAATCATCATTTTACTTTCAGAAATCAGTTCTGGAGATAAAAGGTTGATGTGTGGACAAAACAGTGATTGAAATCACTGTATTTTTTTAAGAGAGGAATTAATTTTAAATCTTTCAAGGAAAAGATAAGAGAAGAGGCACATTAATTGTACTCTGAAAGCAGAGAGGGTATTGCAATTTGAAAACCTTAATATACTCGTTTTATAAGGTTAATTTATATCCATCTTGTTATTAAAGTCATTTAATGGGTTTGGTTTTTTTTTTCCCCAAAAAATGTGTTCAGGAGTTTGGACAACACAATGAAAGGTGTTAATAGAAAACCTAGAAAAATATAGTGGTGCTACATTAATACAGTTGGAATAGATTGGCTGGGCTTTACAAAGTTATTCACATAACGTTTTATAATACTGTGAACAGCTAAGTAAAGTTCAGAATTTGAGTGTCATGATAATAAACACTACCCAAAATCTTTTAAACTTTTATTAAACATACAGAAATAACAAGAGAAAACATTTAAACTTTATGACATATAAGGAACTAAACAAGGCTCATTTTAAACAACATTTTTCCTATTACTCTCTTCTTTTGCTATAAAGGTTTTAGAAATAGACTTCTTATATCATAGCTTCTGGATGGTAATCGCTGTCCATTACAGATAGAGAAAAAAAAGGAAGAGCAGTTTAAAATGAGGTTGTTGTTGCAGTCTGTGTCCTTCAGAACAAAAGAGGATAAATGGAAACAAAGGGAAGACAAAAAGAGCAGTCAAAAAAAAAAAAAAAAAAAAAAAAAGGGAAATATAGATTCCTTTTCTGAGCTTCACTTTTGAATTATAGACTAGATGTAGGTTATAACTACATCTTAAAATATGATTAAAGGCACTGTCTTCTTTTGGCTAATCTGAAGAGGGCACATTCCTACTTGGACTTGCATAATCCAGGGCAAGACTCAAGGTCTGCACTGGGGCTTCCGTTCCCTATTTGTTTTTGGCAAGGTGTCAGAAGATGTGAACCTTCTGTAATAGGAAGGCTCATCAAAATCATTAGCACACTTGGATACAGAGAGCTGAGAGGTTGCCTTAGCTAATCCACGAGGTTCGTCCCCCCACCAGAGACAGAAGTCCTTTTCTGCTCACAGCTGTGCTGCCTGAAGAAGTCCCTTTTGTCAGCAAGAAAAGGATGAAGTATTTGCTCACTAGATGGTCTCTGTGTGGGGTTGATAAAACCTGCATCAGCAGCAGGTTATTTCTTCAGCAGCATGTATGAGATGAAGCTGTGGCTGGTAAAAAAAAGGGTCTTTTTAATACAGAAGACCAAAAGAAAGAGGAAGGAAAAAATAAAGCAGAAAAAGAATATAAAACGACATGTGAGGGAAGATAGAGGTGCTTTAGCTCATACTGTGAAGCTGAAATTTGCACTTAGCTGTCTCCATCCGGCAAGGTATGTTCAGGGCATTTTTCACAACTCATTGTGAAAGTTTTGGGTGTTACAACAAACACCAAAGAACTTGGGTGTGGATCTCCTTTCAGTAAAGAAACTTGGTACATTGTTGGGAATATCCTGTCCCCTCAGATTTTTTTTTCATGCACAAACTGCAATAATTTTTTGTCCCACACTCATCACACTCATGTGTGTCAGACACGGATTTAGCACAATTCTTTGTGGATAACTTTGGTTGTGTTTTTGTTTGTTTGCTTCTGGGTTTTGGTTGGGTTTTGTTTGCTTGTTTGTTTTGAGGGAAAGAACAGCTTGGTACAGTCAATATTACACCGGCTTGACAATCTCCGTATGAGATGAATTCAGAAAGCCAGAGATTTTGCATAGTAAACCAATTGCAATAATTGCACTGACAAATCAAACCCATTAATTGATGAACCTGTGTCTGAAGATAATGCTTTTAATAGTAATGAGGTTAAATTCTTCTGAGAGAAGTGACTCATTTTGTCATATGACAGGACTTGAGAAGAGAATGTCAAACCACATTATGTTCCATGGCTGTAACATTGTTCTTCATAGAATCAAACCTGTGCAAGTGAGCTACATCAGAAGTTGCATAATACTGATCTTTTTACCCTTGAGACTATTGCGAACGTCTATCATTAAGGCAGCTACAGCTAGCCAGTCAGTGTCAATCAAAGCCTGTGAGGCATTTTACAAATTAGTCCCTACTGATATCTAATGATATGTGAATTAAAAGCAGGAGATGGAGCCATTTGTCATTGTAACAGCTAAGTTTCCAATTAGCCTGTTTAGCTACGTTTACTGTACATGCCATGTGTATGCCATGCATATATTATTACTCAATGCATTTTAATTGAATAACACAAATGCTGGAAGGAGTTGATATTAAATCAGAAATGTTTGGTCGTTTAAATCTGCTATATGTATAGAGGTAGGAGGAAAATAACATTTCTTAATTTATTCTTAATTTCATTTTGCCTTCAACATTTGCTTCGCATTTCTTCACACACAAAGAGACTTAAGTTATAACCAAAGCCTTTCTGACAATACTTTGGAGCTAAATTTGATTATTAATTTTTTTTTTCACAGAGAGAATACAGAGCAGAAATATCTGTCTCACTCCTATAGATTAGCTTAAATCTCATGAAGATAATTGATTTGCTCCTATATTTTACCAGAGAAGCTGAAATGAGAAGCTAATCCACACTTTTCAAACAATTCCTTGAGGTTACTGTTGCATTGCTGTAGTAAACCTTGCTGAAAGTATACTCCTATCAGGTGTGTTGTTGTACCCCAAAATGTATGATCAATTTCTTTTTCAGGATATTTGACAGGGGACAATGGAGCAGAAGAGAAGGTGGAATGATATTATGGCTACTGTACTGCAGCATTTCTCTCTTCCCTCTCTAGGCATCCCCAAAAGCATAAAACATCAACTCAGCAGCTGGCTGATAAGCTGCAAGAACAGAGAATTGATGCTGTGTCAGGAGCTGCTTTGCTCTAGTTAGATTAGGAGAAACTATTTTAATTATTATTGCTCTAGATTTCAAGTAGTGAAGTCTCTTAATTTATCTCAATTTCTAAAATGTATCCTTTTCATGTATAATATTCTCTATCAGACCAGTAATCCTACTAAGATTATTCTAGAGTTATTTTCATGCTACATGCTGGTTTTTGCATATCAGATCTTAAGTATTTTAGACATTGATTTGTCATTTGTTTGGCCTCTTGCACTCAGAGAATATGATAGTTCCATTAATTAACTCTTAGATGTTTACTCATTTTAAAGTGATATAATACCATAAAGAATAATATGAGTTTCAAAGAACAAGGAAAACTTAAAAAAAATTGAAGGAAATGACACATTTCACGTAACTATATCAAGTAGTTACACAAATCTGCTAGAGTATGGAAGAATAATCACAAGTAAAAGAAGGCATTGTTATAAATACTCATTTTTAGGAGATTTCTATTCCAAAGCTTCTTGCCACATCATCTGTTTTGAATCTTCAAAAACAGTCAAGGGATTTACACATTAAAGTCCCTCTGGAAGTGTCTTTGAAAGTCCTTCCTAGGAGAACAGCCTAGAAGGAATTTTGTGCATGGAATAATTAGGAGCTGCAGTGTACCTGCAAGCTGAGCAAACGCAGAATAACACCATCTGTCTAGCAGCTCACATTCTGCATAGGAGTTAGTCCCAAAATGTCATCGTCCTTCACTTATTAATTGTATTGTCCTCATTCCTCACTTTAGCTTCTCCTGCATATTCTGCATCTACAGAGAGAAAATTTGGACTCGAGTGATTGCACTGAGCTTTTCTTATTTTTAAACCCCATTTAATGAGAATTAAGCTGTTTACTAACTTTTCATGAACTGACATTACTTGTTTCGTTGTAATGCCCTGCTACCAGTTCTTAACATAAAGCTGAATATTATATGAACGTGGTGGAGTACAGGTGCTACAGCACACAGACTGACCAGAAAAGGTAGAAAGGCAGGAAAGAGAGGAATCACAAGGATTTCTAAAGCCATGGGACACTGCAGAGTAATAAGTAGAACAAAAAGAGACAAAAGAATCAATAGGAGTCAAACTCTTTTGGGGAAGGTGCTTTACAATGTTTTACAAGTGTGGTCTATCATCACTCTAGAGAACTCTGTTATTAAAATAAGGGCAAAATTCCTGAAAGACTTTACAGGAGATCATTCTTTTCCAGATATAAATTAAGAATAAATGCCATTAAAATCAAGAGTCTGAGAAGAGAGTTAATTGTTCTCTTGCACGGTAAATACAAGTAAGGTGCAAAAGTGATTTACAATGAAGGACAGAACTGACATAAAACAAATAAATGTACATTGGTGAGGAATTAATTCAGGCTGGAAACTAGATGCTATCTAGTGTCTTGAGAGCTGGATTCCAAAAGGCTCAGCATGTGACCCAGGAAAAGAATCCATTTTATGCTGGAATATGAGAAATTTATGATGGCAGTTGCATGATAGTTTTATATCCTGGGAAGTGATTTGAAAGAGGCAAAAAAAAGAAAACAAACCCAAACTCCTCCTGTCAACTGTTGGGTTGACCTGATACTTTTCATTACATAAATAAACTTTAAGCAGCTATTATCTTCTCACTATACATTTGGACACTGCAAAGGAGAATTTGAACTAAATCCAGGAAACATAGCAGCAATAATAACAGAATAACACTGAGGTTTAAACAGAACTATTTAGGGAAAAGATGAAATTATTGTAGTGTTTGCCATAGAAAATTTCAGTAAATATGTCAGAGCCAGGTGAGTTCAGAATCAGTGAGATGAGGCTGAATTATGACCACACTTATTAGGTAGAAATGGCCCAAGTGTGTAATTTCTGAAAGGCGGAAAATTAAGGAAAAAGTGGGAAATAGCTTTTTGGAAAAAAATGAGAACTTAGAGTTCACTCAAGCCAAATATTTTCTCTTTTTCTTTCTTTTTATTTTTTTTCCCCTAAGCAAAATAGTGTAGTTTAACTCCTTACTTTGCAAGCATCAAATTATCCCAAATGTTGCTCAAGATCAGATTTACACAAAAACTTTGGTTCAGTAGAATTTATAAGAGCCAAATGACAAGAACTACATGATGAGAAGCAGCTCTTTGAAAATTAATGTTTTAGTGTGCCTTTACTATTTATTTTATTAATCCAATGTCTTAGATTCATGTAGAAGGAAGAGATTATTATCATGTGACTCTGTCCTGTTTGATTCATACTATCTCTTAATTAAATTAATATATGCTGTATCACAGACACTTGTAAAAGTAATTGATTGGTAAAGCAGGACTATTATAGATATAAACATTCCAGTCATCTTGATGTAATTCAGAGATAGCTGCTAATGAATGACGGGAACAAAAGTCTGGATTTGGCTCACACTCTGTGATAGTAACTTAAAAATTTGTCTATATTATTATGCAATTTATTTAGTACGCATACAAACCTAGCTAAAACTATGCAAGGAAGATTAAAAGGAATACCCTGCAAGTGTAAAGTTTTGGTGATCCTGTTTCTGGACTCAAACATCTAGGCAGTTTCAATTTAAACAAAGCAAATACAAGTAAATGAATAAGAACTGCCTCCCTGCCACAGAACTCGATGCCACAAATGGTTGGAGACAGTTCCTTCTTTGGAGTCATGACTCTACGTCTTCGTGGTGGGCATTTCACTTAAATTCATCAGTAACTTTGAAATATTCAGCACCACTGTTTGAAAAATTTTATTCCTCTCTTCCCAAGGCATAATTGACCTGTCTGAAAATTAGTGAGAAAACTGTTCAAATACACCGAGAATCTGAGGGAAAACAAGTGTTTTTCTCCATATGTAGAGGTTTCCTTCAACAACTGGTAATGAAATATTAAATGAAGAATTGTCATGACATGTTCTTTGACTGGTATTTAAAATTATTCTATTGTCTTAAGCATCAACTCAGACTTTTACTACAAACAATGCTTAGGAATCAAAGTTAGCCTTAGATTGAACACTTCATTTTCACTGATGTGGACATTAATCATACAGATTTCTGAGCCATACTTGTCATTTATAAGCTTTTCTGATATCTTCTATGCAGCCTTGATAATAATCTTAACCAGACCCCATCTTCAGACTCTTGCAAGACTAGATTTAGAAACACACCAGAAGACTATTACTGATAAATTATACTATCAGGTGATATACGTGTAATG
This sequence comes from Dasyornis broadbenti, assembly GCA_013397935.1. Lineage (NCBI taxonomy): Eukaryota > Metazoa > Chordata > Aves > Passeriformes > Dasyornithidae > Dasyornis > Dasyornis broadbenti. Next base: position 2,965,554 of record VZRN01002074.1, read on the forward strand.
AGAATAAAACCCCAGTTTCCTCACAGACAGGTATTGTGACTTCAGTCATGTTGAAGATACAGAATTTTCTTTTTATATCAACTGTCTTAATACAGCCAAATGTATATTTCTGAAGTTTAAGATTTTGCTGAATGGCTCAACTGGCTCTATAATACAGGGGGGAAAAATTAAAATCCATGGAATTACTTATATATTGAGAAATTTTCTCCCAATCCAGGAAGAGATTGGTTGATATGGCTGCTGCTTGTGAAAGCAGCTGGCTTCTTCAGCATCCGATTATTGTAATAAATTAAGTGGCAACATATTTTCACCAGAATTATTAAAAAAACCAAAAAAACAAAAAACAAAAAAAACATGCATAGACAGCATTAAGGAAAGCATTATATGTTTGAATATTCCCTGTCTCTACATTCCTCTTTTTGTAATGTTTCAGCTACTGGGGTCAGCCAGACATACTTTATAGGACTTGATGGACAAATTTTCCCAGTATTTTAAATTCTATGCTCCTACTTCTGATAAATTCAGGTTGATGCCATGACATTTACTTTCACTTGTATGCAGAAATAGGATGATTCATTCATATCTATTCCTCTCAGCAGTTGCTTTCTTTTTTTACCATGGAATTGGAAGGAAAAAAAAGGAAAATGAGGGATTATCTGGATTCAGGCTTACTATATTTTTAATATTGAAACAAATTATTCACTGCTAGCATCAACCTATCTCTTAAGTAACTTTTGCATACTGTCCTAATGTATGGTCAAATTTTCTTCAGGTATTTTATGGATCAAAGAAGCAATTGCAAAAAAAAATGAAGTAAGCATATAAAAATAAACTTTAATTCATAACACACTTAGACAAAGATAATTGTTCCTTCCGAGCGCCCCGCA
>VZRN01002074.1:2966463-2988073 GCA_013397935.1 Dasyornis broadbenti
CCCCCCGTACCAGAACCAAAACAAAGCAGAAGATGCTTTGTTTCTTTGGTGCTTAAGTCATTATTTATGCTTGTGTGTGATGTCAACTTGCTCTGCTGTTACAAGAATTTTCATATTCAGCTGCAAAGATTTTCAGAAGGAATCAATTGTTTTCAAGGCTAAAGCTGCAGCTGAAGAAGTTCCAACTCATTATCTATATTTACATTCTATTCTGTCTGGAAATGTAAATTTCAGGCCTTGCTGTCTTTCTTTTGAAGTCAAAAAGTTTTTGCAATTGACTTCATTGTGAAAAAAACATCTTTGCTGATTTTAAGGGATAATTCAAAGTCACAGGTTCATAGAATCACAGAATAGACAAGGCTGGAAGGGACCTCAAAGACCATCAGGTCCAGCCTTCCATGGGAAAGGGAGAGGAAGCCTAGATGAGAATAATTCCTTTCTCCTTTTATCCTTCTTAGATATGACTCATTATCTATATTTTATATTTTATTTTATTTTAAAACTAAAAGTTTCACAATATCTAGAAAAGACCTGCAGTCTTGCAGAGGATGGATGGTTATGGACATAAGAGTAATGTTCTCTCAGAGAAATATCTTTTATGCACTTGTTCTTCTGAGATTTACTTCTTCCGTTTGAAGTGCAATCCAGCAGCCAGTAAATGTATGTAGGAGCTCTTTTGTAAGACACAGGGTGAAATCCTGCTTCTCTTAATCATCAGGTAGAATCCTTCCGAACTAAAGGACCTGACTACTAATTCTGCTTTGAAATAGAAAACTTAGAGGGCAGAAGATTTCACCACTTAAAAGAACAAGGTATACTGATATCAGTTATCTTAGAATTCAGATGGCTCTCTTGTTGCAAAGGTTGCACTAAATATAGAAATGGTTTTGAGCTGAGGACAAAAACCTAAAAAAATCCGCAGAAAACTCAGGTCTAGAAAAGGCTTTTTGCTTGTGAAACTTCTCACATATGAGAAATTAAACAGATGCTTAATTAAGGCCAGATTCCACTAATTTACAGGAATCCTTTTAGACCAAAATCTCGTGATTTAGGAGAACAATAGTTGCCAGATTTGGCTGATTTGTACTGTGAGTCAGAAAGAATAAAAAAAAACATTATTACTTTTTTTTTTGCAGTCACTCTCACACTATCTTGCTCTCCCAGCTTAAGAGCATTAGTGCAAGAAGCAGAGAAAGAAAAGGAAAGCAAGCATTCATCTAAAACAAATTTAATGATGTTTTTCTGGCCAAAAAGACAGGTTAATATTTTTGGCAACTTACATTTTTCTCTCTGCAGCTGGAATTCAGCAGCTCATAGCTGTCTGCCAAAGCAGATGCATAATCTAGGCCACTGCCTCACAACAGCTTTTGTGAGTGTTGTTAAAAGAAGCACTTTCTAGATAAATACTGTGAGAGTCTTAAAATTAGAGTTTGAATAAAAATGACAGAATTCATTTGTCCAGGTTGGAGCAGAGGAAACAGCTGGTTGCAGAATTTAGGTATGGAGATAGTTCTTCTCCTTTCTAATAAATACACATTATTATTTCCTCCCTAACTACCCTTAAAATAAAGATCAGTCTAGTAGTTCTAATTCTGAGAATGCTGTATTGAGGAAATCAAGCATTTTTAAAAATATTCTATTAATATGAATGCAATCATCATGTTATCTTGAATATGAGAAAAATTAAATCACCATAAAGTTTTGTTATTCACAGTCCTAAGTCTTTTTCAGGTAGAGTATTGACTTTACAGCTTTCTTTTCAAATAAATTACAGTGTAGACATGATACTTTCCACTCCCATTTTTGATTTTCTTTTCACTTCCCTCTCTTTCTCCATACACACACATGCATGCATATATCTACCTATTCAAGAAAATACTGAGAAATGTCCTATTTTTGAGCAGGGTGGAAATGAGTACTTTGTATTCAGAATTTGGAGACTGTTATTTACTCAGCTGTCTCCTGTGAAAGCACTTACACTAATATTTCTGGTAAACCAAAACCATTAAACTCATCAGTTTCAGTAATGTTTTTTCCAAATGCACTAGTTTTATGGAGCTGATAAAGATCTCCTTCAAATCAGGAAAATTTTGTGGACTTGTAATCTGTTACATACAATTAAAATATTTCTGCATTTTTTCCATGTTTTCCACCTCTGGAGGCCATCTTTTCTCAAAGTACAAGCAGCTTTAGAGAAGGTGATTCAGAGCAAGATTTCATAGTCTTTCTGGGAAACCCATCCCAGTGTTTGCACTCACTCTGGTGTTGCTCTTTCTATTACATTTTGAGAATTTCTCCTGTTGTAACTTGTGACTGTTGTCCTTTCACTGCTGACTTCCAAGAACAGTCTGGTTTCTTTGTTTTCCACACGCCCTCATTAGATATTTGAAGACAGCAGTAAGATCCCCATTCAGAACACAGTTCTCTCAAGCTCCTCTCACATGTCATGTGCTCCAGTCTTTAACCATCACGGTGGTTCTCAGCTGATTTTACTCCAATTAGTCAATACCTTTTTTGCAGCAGCGGTGTGTTGGAAAGCCCTTCATGGAAGAAAGCCCCTGAGGGTGAATGTCACAAGCCTACTGCTTCTTGCTCTTCCACAAGCTGTATGCCAGCCATCCTTCAGTCTGTTCCAGCTTATGGAATGGAGTTTTAACCAGAAATATTCTAGGTCTAGATGTAGTCCACCCTTTGCATAGCACAGTTCGCAAGATACTTCTTCCTGGCACCAAAACAACTAAGAACATTGATACAGATAGGTCCAATCAGCACCTTATTATTCTGAGAGTGTCTGCAAAACAGTGAAGCTGGCTAGAGCTTCCTAATTAGAGCTGGTTTCTTATGGTCTAGCTTTTTTTTTTTTTCTATTAATTCCCAGGCTTCTGAAGAAATTATTACAGAAGCGGTATGAGCTGATCAGTCATGCCAAACTTCACTCATTCTCCATTAGATCAGGTGCATTTATAGCATAGACGGTGAATCTCTGATTCCTGCACTGTACAATAGTTGTTTTCTGTAGATATGTGGATTCACATACTGTCCATCCATCCATCCATCCATCCATCCATCCATCCATCCATCCTGTGGTCTATAAAATACACTTAATCTGGATGTAAAAAATCCACCATCACCAAAAGAACCCCCAGTCTAAACCACAGGATTACTTCTTTGTGACCATTAATGGTGAAATAAGCAGAACATGAGATGTGAATTAAACATAACTTCTGTACCAGCTGATGCAAGGAAGACCTTGGCATCTACTTTCTTGTGCTTTTTGTGCTAAAATATTAATTCTGTTTAGGCATGGTATATGGAATAACACTGATATTTTATTCTAAAACAGGCAGTATTGTCTAAAAGCTTCCCTAACTAATAACTATTTTTGACATCAAATGTGGAAAAGAATCAATAGGCTTTAATGCAATATCCTCTCAGAAAAAAAATAGTTAAACACACATACTCCTACATCATGAATAAAGATATTATAAATAGAGGAGAGGAGAGGAGAGGAGAGGAGAGGAGAGGAGAGGAGAGGAGAGGAGAGGAGAGGAGAGGAGAGGAGAGGAGAGGAGAGGAGAGGAGAGGAGAGGAGAGGAGAGGAGAGGAGAGGCTTTTTGCTCACTAACTAATAATCACCAAGGTTATCAGGGAAGAAGTCAGAAAGTCTTGAGCATGTATTTAGTAAATCTTAAATATGTCTAACAGTTTGGCCAAATTCATGGCTGCATTCATCAAGCTCCTTTCTCAATAAGTATTTTAATGAACATATTCTAGTTAATATTGTTTAAAGACAAAAAGAAAAATAACTATAATGAACCACAGTGGGCATCATTTAATGTTTTTATATTCCTGCCATGAAGACAGATGTGTTCTTTTTGTATTGCCTGACACATGCATCCCTGAAGCAATAGCCACATGAGGTCGCTGTTGTTCATACCTGAGTCAAGCCATTAATCACAAAATTTTCAGGTGACTGAAACCAAAATGTGTGACTGGAAAATAAAGTTAATTGTATTACACATTAGCAAAAATCTGTCTTGCACAGTTTGCAATAAGAAATTATTACCATGGGAAATATTAAATACAAACATTAAATGCATAAAATACAGAATATACTTTAATAGTTTCCTTGTATTTGAAAAACAGTTAAAAATTATCCCATAATGGCTGAAAAGAGCATGGGCATTATCTATCACACTTACTGGAACTTTCTCAGTAGTACTTATTCAGCTGTGCTGGCATAATAGTATCAAAAGGGTTTCAAGAGACTTAGAACTTTGTAATTTTTAAATTGCTTATCTTTCATAAGAGATTTTCTTTTTCTTTCTGCTTTTATATGTAAAGTTTAGCATCTTCAGAAGCATGAAACTACAAAATTTTTAATATTACAAGCAATGCAAGATGCTCTGGGATTAGAAAAGCAAGCTATTAGACAAGCATTGTTACAGCAAACCTGTGTACTGAACTGCAGTGCTAAGCCATCCTAGCTGTGAATTGGCTTACAGGTTTTTTGTCAATTTTTAGAATATATTATACCTATTATGCTGATAGACTTTCTCTGAATGATTCATCCATTCATGTGATTATATCAGCATACATTATCATAACAGCCTCTCTTAAAAGATTACATAGCATATATGATGAATTCAGTGTTATGAGATTTCAGAGACAGTACATTTCTTTTTTGTTGAATTCTTCTCATAAAAGAACAAAGTGTCATATTCACCAGTGCTATATAGTCATGAAAGAAAAAACCTTATCACGATCAAAATCATCAAGAGAATAGAACAGAAATAGCAATCAAAAATGTCAGCTGAATTTGAAGAACTGCATAATTAAAATCTTACTCCGCAAACTGAATCAAAGTCACATTTGTATGCTAAGATTCTTTCAGGGAGGGTTTTGGTTTTTGGTTTTTTTTTGCTGGTGTATTTATCAGCATGCATTGAGATGCAAAAGCACGATTTGTTCTACTAATAAAATAAAAGATAACTTTAAAAATTGATTAGTTTTTGCAACATCTTTTATCAAACTACCATGCATATTAACTGCCACATTTGAGCATTAAAAACCCTCACTATATAATGTAATAAAAGTCTGCTTTAATAGGACATTAACACAGTAAAAAAACCCCAGACATGTGCTCCACAATTCTTCCATTTATTTTTTCATCTGTAAGCAGGCGAGTAAATAAAATTCTTCATATTATGCAATTATTTCATACCTTTGGATCCCCATTTGGGATTTTAGAGATTATCGAGAAAAGTTAAATTAGATGTATTCACTCAGTAAAAGAGGAACAAAATAATGAGTCTTAAAGGACAGAGCCTGTATAAAAAAAATAGATAGAAAAGTGGGTCAATGCAGGACATTACCTCCAATTTCTATTGTCAGTAAATGGCCTTACAACTGAAAAAAAAAAAAAAGGTTCTCATAATTAAATAACCATTAGCTTAAACTCAACAGCTGATGGGACTACACATAATATGACCTCCATGTTTATAGAAACAAAACATTATATAATTACAAAATACAATTAACTACACTAATTAAGCAATAAAATAACAATAACTCTCAGTAAGTATGTCACTACAATTTGCTGCTTAACTGAATTAATTCTTGCCTGCAAAGGAAGGCTAAAAGAACTAGATGCAGGAGTGAAGGAGTGCATCCAGCCTCAGAAGTCAACTAAATTTTGAAAATCTGTCAGAATAATTGGTGAAAAATCAGTAGCAGCACGTGAAGCAGGTGGTTGGTCAACAGGGGAAATGGTTGTGAGTGGGCAGGGCTGCAGACACCATTCCTGTAGCTGGAGGCCCTTCTGCGATCTGAAAGGACAAGCAGAGTTTATCTCAAGATTTGTTAGCAGGATACCCAAAACAGCAGTTCAGCCCACACTGATGTTAAAAATGAATCAGATAATTACCCACACAAATGTTTGATTGATAGGGAAGCAAGAACTGGGTGTTTTCACTTGCAGAGCACAATACATCAAATTACTTGATAATGCCATCATGCAGTAAGAGAGAAACCTCTTTCACTCCTTAGAGTCAGATCACTACCATGGAACAAATGAATGCTTTTATTTCGGCTCCTGTGTCCAAAAAAGTCTTGATACATTGTACTAAAAATTGTCCTAACACATCTGACCTTTAAACCATACCAGCTAACAGTTGTTGTACAAGATAAATATATCAGAGATATTTTCAGAAACAAGTCATATGAAAAGAAAAAATTGACTTAATGTTTCTTAGTTGTTTATTAACTTGTGAGTTCTTTCTTTCCTTTGTTATTTTTTTCTAATAAAGTATTTCTGCCTAAGCAAGCAAATGAGCTAAAATATCTCCTGCTACCTTGCTTTTGCTCAGTAATCAAAATCTTTACTGAAATAATTTATCAAAGTGTTAGTACCATATTTTTTGAATATAATCCCTTCAAGATATTGACAACATACCACTGGCTTCCCCAGGAAAGCAAAAAAACCCATCTTTACTAGAAATACATATTATTTCACCAACTACTGTTCCACCTAAAAACTCAGCAACCCAGGGGACTACTTTTCATGAATGTAACTGCCCAATGTGTCACTCCAGTAGATGATGATGGGGCAGGTGGACGGCTCTTATATTAATTTATTTCAATTTATTTCAATATTTAATTTGTTCTCCACCAATTCTTTCACTGACAACTTCTCTCCCTTGCCTTCATAACCCACTTCATTAGGGTGTCTGGCAAATCAGAGGAGAGAGGGTAAAATATTTTTGTGTGAGTCATATGCTGGTAACAGTCCGAGCTATTTTACTGTCTAAAGTAGCTCTTTCATCTCACAGGTAGTTTTACTACTGCTGGTTCAAGGTTTAAAGGAATCTATGGTCAGTCTATCTTAGGGGCAGCTGACACACAGTCAGAAAATATATTGGGGAAATTTTAGATCAGAGAGTTCAAATATCATTTAAAAGCAGCAAGCAAAAAGAGCATTTCACCACAACCCTGTGATCTCAAATACAGCTTTTTCTAATGTATCTCTATAGCTTGTGACTTATAAGGATCTATTTGGTAGCACTCTTTAGAAAATTTTTTGAGATTTCATCCTTTTAGTTGTTCAAGATTACATTAATAAGAAAAAAATTAGCATACTTGGTGTCACCCATAACTCTTTTATATGAATCCACGTAATTCAAACATATATATTATATATTTTGTCTTCCTTCCAAATTCATCACCCATCCACAGAGATGTAAATATCACTGCTGACATACACAAATCAGGATGTGAAGTCATTCAGAAGTCTATCAGGATGCATTAGTAATAATAACAATAATAGTACCATTGTAATCATAATTAAACTTGTCTATAATATTAATCTGAAGTAAAGCAGTTTCGTCCAACTGTTGTGTAGATTTTTTTAAGAGCTTACTCTCTGTACAGAAGTTTCTTCTTCCAAACCATGGGATCCAAAGTTGAGAGCCACATCAAGGCATTTTTGTAATCCATTTTTACTTGGGAAATGTGTGTGTGCACACTTTTTTTTTTCTTTTTTTTTTTTTTTTTTTTTTTTTTTTTTTTTTTTAAAAAAAGNTATAAACAGGGTCACAGAATAAATTAGACTGGGAGAGGTTTCTGTAGGTCAGCTTGTCCAGCCCTCCTTGCTCAAGGCAGGCATACATTCTCTAATTAGGCTAGAAATAGCAAATTATTTATTTATATTAGCATCAGGACAGCTATGAAAAAGAAGCACTTTTATGAGAACATAATCTAGTTCCTTGTAATTTTATACATTAAAGAACATCATTTCTCAGTTACCTTTCTAATACATACACATTTGTCTTTACACAGATATGTATATACACACACAGACCACATATAAAGATAGAAACATGGAAGTTGGAAAGATAAAGAAAAGCATGCATAAATATACATACATATATATATATATATATGTAAGAAATTGTATTTTTAAAGAGGAATATGCTTACATGAAATGTTCTAAAATAATACTTTTTTCTTCATGAAATAAAGGCAAATCCACAGAGCCTACCGAGAGATAAAAGGGGTCAGAAGACCACTTGTCTTTTACTTACACCAACCTTTTCAAACAGAAGTATCATATAATGGAGCCTGGATACAAGACGTGACATTTTCAGAACACATCAGTTGCCCCTCAGTGCATTCTGTAGGAGCTTAACAAGTCAATGCTAACCTGGGTGACAACTAATTAAGACACTACTAATGAGGCCGTAAAAATTAGTGTCCTTAGAGATTTCTGATTACTGACCTCTATTGCTCTTTGGTCATTATATGGGGAGAAATGTCCCTGAGTGAAAGCTTGAATATTTCAAGTAGATTTTCCAGAGCACAGCTTTATGTGGTAAATAAAAAACAAATGTAGTTAATCATGCAGATATCAGCAAAACATGGTACATTATGCCTTTGTGTTCATGCAGAAAGAGACTGTGTCTGGTGTAGATGTTTAGATTTACAACAGCTTAATAGAACCAATATTTGGCATATTCAAATACCAAACTACAAACAAATGTGCTGCCACTCTGAAAGCTTTCATATGGTTACAATTTTCAAATTAGTAAACTGAAAGTTATCTAAAAGGCAACATATTGTTATACTCTAATGGGCCATTATAGCATAACTTATTTAGTTTTCTGTTCCAGCTTAAAATCAATTTCTCCAGATTTTGGGTTCAGAATCACCATAGGGTTTTAACAATTTGGCTACTGTAAAACCTACTCCTTTCTCACTAAGTAGACATTTACTTCTGGGCTATAGTACAGGAACATGTATACCACAGGACTTGGCAATACATCTGAGGAAATGTGACCCATATAGGCGGTTTTTTTCCTGTACTTATCACCCCTAGTACAACAACAGTGTAATGCAAAGTCTCCCTTGTCAGACTATATCCTTGCATACAGGAAAGCAACAAGACTGATCTGAGCCTATTCAGAGAGAAAATATCTGATCTCAGCACATAGGGAGAAACTGAGTGAGGCAAGATTGCAGCCAATTGACCTGAAAGGAAAACATCCAAGCTCCTATATTAGTTCCATTGATGCTCTACTGACTGAAAGGTATTTATATTCATGATAATTTCCCTGTGCTTTTTCTCCAGACATTTTATTTTCCTAGTTTAAAGCAGAGAACATGAAAAAGGTTGTCTTCTTTATCCCATGTACATAATCCTTACTCAGAAATCTTGTTTTCTCAGATTCGGACATCTTTCCCTGATCCAAACTTTAATTGCCCACAATGTAAATGCCCATATATGAAATTGTTATTTAAAAAAAAAACGGCTTTATTGTCAAAGGAAATCAATCTGTGTAGTCAACACAGAGTTTACTTGAGAAGAAAATGCGTCTACAGCTTCTCTTCGTTGTTATTACCAGATCTCTGTTGACTACAGACATGCTGCATGATGATTTTTCAGATGATTTCCAGAACTGCTTCAATTTGTTTAATAATGACACCATTGCTGTGTGGTTACATGTAGAAAAAAAAGTTGAAAAGATGATCTTGTTCCTTTGACTTTTCTCTGAAGTGTTGTAATTTTTAAGCATCAGACCTTTCACTCTTATGTATCCAAGTGAATCTCAGAATTCATTTTGATCTTCATTTACAAAATCAGAGTATACACAAGTGAGGAGGTAAAATTCTCGTCCATGAAACTCAGAGATAACCACAGTTGGATTACTAGACTCAATTTAATTTTTGAGTTTTACACTGACTCTACTGCTATCTGTTGAAAGATTGGCATCAGTGTGCATACCCACCGGATTAGGTTCCAAATATTTAGATTCTTTTACAATTTGGGGGAGAAAAAAATAATTTTGAGTTAAATTGAGTGCTTGTACTGGCCAGATTTTTAAGTGCTGCTAAATAATCTGGGTGTCTCTGTTTTCTACGTGCATACTGAATATGATCCATAACTTTTCTTGGTGACGTTTTTCAAAGCTGCTAAAAAACTTTAAAAGATTCTTCTCAGGCCTGCCTCTTTTTTTTTTTTTTTTTAAGTCATTTGTAGTAGTGCCAGAAGAGGAGTGATTATGTCCCTGTTAATGCACACTCTTTACATATGTCAAACAAATATTTGTTTTCCTTCAAAATGCAGTGCACTGTCTCCTAGATCATGAATATATCCTTTATTCCCCTTACTCTAAGATTTTATTTTATAAAGAAAAACAAAAAGATTTATCACTGATTCAGTAAGAATCATCGCAGAAACCTTAGCTGTATATAGGTGACCTTTTCAATTCATGGTTATAAAATTTTTCTCTTGTAAAATCATCAAATCATTTTATATCTCTTTCTCTGTTTTAAAAGTAATTATATCATACTTATTAAGAAAAAAATAAAACACAACTGTGATTATATTCAAGTTATTTTCATATTATTTAGGTAGGGTTTGTGGCCCCTAATGTAAAATTGCAGTTGGAATCAAGCACAGTTCTCAGGATAGAGTTGGAGATTTAGACCTTTCTGCTCCCAAGAGTGTATATTTCATAATAGTAGGATAAAATGCACCCAAAGTATTTGGAGCAGGAACCAGAAGCTGGAAGTGTCTTCTCTCCCAGATAAGAACTCTTTGGTTTGTACCGCCAGCTTTCCCTTTTCTCCCATATCTTTGCAGAATGTCCCGTTTTTACCATGAACATGAGAAACATCTTACTATTATGGTTTAACTGGTGATTACAACAGTTTCCTTGACAACAGAGCAGTGTGTAGCTGCTTCTCCAGATTAGTCTCAGAAGACCTAATAGCTACAAGCAAAAGTATGAAATTACGTGATTAACAGAGGTGAAAAAGTTTATTTAGCCAGGCTATATACAAGACACATGCAATCACATTTTCCTCGTTGGCTCACACTTTATAAGACAATGATGACTAATTAAATCTTCCTAAATGAAATTCATAAAAGACTAATTGCAGAAGGACATTTTTTGATTGTTCGTTTCCATTTTCATATACATGCCAACTGAAGACTGTGAGGAAATGGCTATTAGCAAGATTGCAGATAATCCATTCTTTAATCACATGAAAGATCTAAGAAACTGTGGCTTAGAACCATATTATGTGATCTGCACAGAAACTGCCTCTTTCAGACACTTTACTGAAGCTCTTTTTGAAGCTGTTAGTGCTCTACTCTTGGAGGTAGGGCATTGAAAATGAACAATCTTGATTAGCATCCCAGGTTGCTCCCTCTGGTTACCACCATTAACACAAGACAGACCTGCAAAAATCTTCAGACAATAAGAGTGAAGCAAGACTTTCCAGTGAGCTGTCTCACCTAAACTTGCAACTCCCTAAAGCCCTCATAAATACACAGGCATGACTTAATGACTTCTCTGGGGTGCATCTCTGCTGTCTTCTGCTGCACAGGGTGTGGAGCCCTGAGGCCTGCAGCATGCTGGTTGATGTTGCTTGGAATGCATCAGAAATCCCATCTGGAAAGTGTACTCATTTCTTTTGCAGGGAAACTGGAGCATGTGTGGAAGTGTGGAGAGGAGAAGAAAAGTTTGGAGAAGAGCTGGTGCATGGCCTTCTCTTGTCCCATCAGCATCTATGCTTGGGTTTTGCTTTCTATAAATCAGAACTCCAAGCCTCAGTCATAACATAGCACTCATGACTCACATCTCATCTTTCATTTGCTTACTGCAAATGGAAACCTTTAAGCTTTTAAATACATATTTCAAGATTGACCTAAAAATTAAAATCTTGGAGGAAGCTCCAGATGCATCCTTTGTTACATTGGTGTTGTGTACTGTAGCATGTTGTTTTCCTTTCCTACTTTAAATCTTTTAATCTTATCTAACTGTAAGCAATTTATCACACAAAATGCACTTTTATTCACTATGCCAAAAAATAGAATGTAAATATTTCCCAGCTTGGCACACAGAGCATGTGTCACATCTTGTGACCATATAACAGCAGCACACTACATATAAACAAGAAGATAAAATTCCTTGGCAATGTATCAGGCATCACTTACCACCTGTCTCTCAAGACAGTGTAACATAAAACTGCTTAATAATCACCTGCTCCTTCTTTTTTCTTTCTTCCAATTAATAAGCTATACTTAAAAGTTCTCTATTAAGATATAATGTAGTCCTCCACAATTTTCTCATCATGACTCAAGGAAACATCTTAGAATACTGTGAAAAAAGGTTTTGGCCTATTTGAACAGGAGTATGTTTCACTAATATATCTCTCAGCATTCACTGATGAGGGAAGTTTACGGAAGCAATCAAAAGAAAATTCCAGTACCTGTTTGTTCTGACTTTGACCCAATCTGTTGGAAGCATAAAAATCCCTGTTCAAGACTGCAATTTTTGGAAAATACAGGCAACTGTGTGTACTATGGGGTAATTTTCTGAGATGTTAGAAATCTTCACGTTGCTTGTATTTGCACATGAATAGAAGGAACACTCTTAAAGATAAGTATAATGTTTATAGACATTTATATGGCAGGTCAAATGGAAAAATTATTCTCTTTTATTGAGAGATAATGATTGCTTCTTATGACTAAATTTTATAGTGCTGCATTATTTACAAAGCCTTGAGCAGACATTAAAATAGTCATTACCAAGGGGAGGATTCTCCTTTCATTCTGTCTCTGTTCTTTCACATAAAAGAACATATTGCAAATGTAAACACACTTTGAGCTGAATATTTACAGTATTTTTAACACTCTTTCTGGCATCTTGCTGGCAGATGACTAGCTGTGATTTAAAAAAAATGGTTTTGTGACAATTGTTTTATGTGCTTTTTATCAAGATTTTCTTCTGATGCATGTGCTGTCAGAATGCACATGCACAACATATTTATGCTCTGTTGACCACCAGGATTTAAGATATACCAGCTGGACAAAGGACAATGGATGCAGTCAATCTCAAATGTCCATGCATCTCAGCTCTGCTGAAGAAATCCAGCTTTCTAATACTTACCTTGACTGTTGTCTGTTTCTGTTCTCTCACCTATGTCTAGTTACTCAATTTGTATGAACAAGAAGGAAAAAAAGAATCATACAAAGGCTACTATTACAGGCAGGATTAGGATTTCCAATACAGACAACAAACAAGGTACACCCTTTTAAGTCCAGACATCCCTTGAATAGCTCCCAAAGACAGTGGGCTTCTCTGAGACCCAGTTTTATACTCATTTCTCTCTGCAGCCCTAGAATCCACATGTGGAACAGGTTAACAGCAAATGTCAGCCTATAAAACCAAGAAGGCACTTTTCCCCTGTGCTGGTTGCTCATCTGATTTAATAAAAAAAACCTGTGAACCAAGGAAAACCAGATGCTAGCTGCTATCTCTGTGCAACTGTGGATGGGTTAGCCCAGAAAGAGAACTCATGCCCACCACCAGTGCAGCGTTACTTTCTGCTTCCCGGCACGTGAAGGCGAAACTCTTAACCAGAAGTTTCAGTTGGCTGCGATGTTGTCAGAAATTGTGTGGGCCTGCATGAAAGTAATAAGACTGAAAAGGGTTGTGAGGCTGAGCTCCATTTACATCTGTGAAATGTAAAAAAGGCGGCCTTACTCCTTTGCAAAAGCCACAGCCCACAGGGGAGCAGATTATTGCTCTGCAATTGATGTATCCATAAGCTGATTGCATGGTGTATGGGGTGGATGTGCAGAGATATGAGGGAGGGAAGGAAAGCCTATGGTCTTACGGACTGACTGTGCTTCTGGTGAAGAAATAGTTCTTAAAACTGTCCCACTATGTTGACTGAGATGGCGACTGCCATATATATGCTATAAAAAGGCCACCTTCAGTGAATCATCCAAAACAAATGCATGAAGGAGAGATAAAGCAGACAAATGTGGAGAAAAATAAATCCAACTCACACAGGCTGATGTTAAAAAAAAAGGTAACACTGATCACATTCTTTTATTTGTGATGATTTGCATTATCCCAGTCAGCTCCATCCACTCCTAGAATCTTGTTTGATGAAATGAAAATCGCTTTAGTAATATAGTTTGCAGAAGGCATGAAGAACAAGATTGTTTATTCTTATGTTATAACTTTATCACTCTGCATATTTACAGGAGAAGTTGCTTGCTGTAAGAAGAAAAATGAAGGTTTATAGTTTGGGTATTGGCTTCTGATATTGGGTTTTTCTCACTTACATTTCATTTCCTATCTAATTTTTAGATAATTAAAAAGAAAGCTACAAATAGAATCAAGTTGAAGATTTGCCTGTAATAGAGAACTTTGGTAATGTCAAAACCTGCATGATTGAAGTATCTTCATTTCTTGATTGCTTTCAATATTTTTTGATCAAATTGATATAATCGACAAACAGTAGAAGTGGGAAGAATATCCAGTATCTCTGAATCTTCCTCTCTTTTACCCTGTAGACAGATGTTGAAAGAGCAGGTTATGTTATTTTTCCCCACAGTACTGTTCGAGCAATAATCAGACTACGCTGACTAATATTTTGAGAGTCAAGAAAAACAAGTAAGTGGCAGAGAAAGCCCCAGGACTAGCAAGAAAGATCAATTTGAGAGTTTCCTGCTGGAATTGTCTGCAAATGAACCTCAGAGTTCTTAAGAAAGTTTGGCGTATGAAAGGGATTTTAGCAAGTGAAGAAAGAACTTTAGTGAAGCAAAGAAAGCTCGGTGACAGAAGCAAGACCTACAGGCAGTGAGACCAAAGAGAAAGTGAGTCAATACTTGAGCAAAGAACAGTGTCAGGGAGTAAAACAACCAAAGAAAAAGTGATGAAGAAAGAAAGAAGAGGAACAGGAATAAAATGTGATTGGAGACTACAATTTTTCTCTGGACGATTTATTTATGTGAAATCTTCCTAACAAGTACTGAAAGATTACTCCAGGCCGGTTAAACCTTCTTAGGCAAACTAATCCTGAGAAACAGACTGAAGGGGAGATTTATTTTGGCCCTTTACTGAATACAGTGGTAGAAATGGTACTGAACTTTTACCCTCAGAAAAAAACCAGTCTTTTACATTATTTACTGTCTATTCACTATCACCTACTGCTCTATTTCTTGAGGGTTAGTAAAAATGAGAAAACTTTTGCATTATTTCCAAAGAACTCTATGAAAATGCTATCAAAATTAGGATTTGCTGAGAAGTCTTCAAGTCAAAGTTAGTCTACCTTTGTGTGCTTCTAGAACAGGTGCATGGAATAGTAATACGGGAAGCACATATGTATTGTTAGGTGAGGGCATGAATTGAATTGTACCACAGGAGCTTCAATATGAAGCAAGAAACAATATACATATTTTTCCTAGACACAAAAACAGAGGTGAGCATTTTGAATCCAGAAAAGCAAATAAAATAGGTCTCTCAAGCAGGAAGGCTTTGTCCAGAGACGAAGGTAAAGAAACACTCTGGACCATGAGTAAAAGACACATGGAGAAGGGAGCAACAACAAATCTTAAATAAAAAACCACAAAACATAGGAAAAAGTATAGGACCAACAATAAAACCCCAGATCTGGTGGCTGCAGGAATTGGCAAACCCTTCTCATTCAAATCTAACCTCAAGGCAGAACATGAAAAATTGGTAAAAGCATTAATTGCAAGAAAACTGAGCGAGCTGTCATCTGCCACAGCTAAAGAAAAAAATGAAATTAAATCCCTTTGAAATACTCAGTGAATTTAAGAGCAACTGAAAAATTCTGCAATAAATCTTAACAGGGTACACAAAATAGGAGCTTAAAGAACACAATTCTTTAACAGCCTAGCCTATTTAATGTCATTTCTTAAATGCCCAAATGTATTAAACCTTTTATGATACAGTTTAAGGCCCAATCTCTGTCCTGAAGAATTCAATTTATATTTAAAGCACATCTTAGAAAAAAAAGTATTTCATAAAAAGAATTGGAATTGGTAGTTTCAGGCTACACTGTTCAGGTGGTTGCTTGTTAAGCTTACATGTGTTTCAGTGACATGTGAAACCTGTATTTCATGTTGGAAAAAATATATCAGTGATTAATTTTAAGTAAACATTTAAAGAAGAAGCTAATGAAATTAGTGAGACAGAACAAAGTAGACCCAAAATTTCTAAAAATGATCAGGGATATTGCTTCTAAATAATCAGATTGGTGGAAACTTCAGGAGCCTGTTACTAAGAAGAAAAAAGAATCATCATTAAAATCAAAGCTTAAACTAGCTTCACAGTTCTCTGACAATTGAGTGATAGCAGGTAAGAAGTTTATTTCACAGTTTTTATGATGTGATGATAAGTTTGTTACAGCTTCTTCCATCAAAAGGTCTAACTCTTGTCCTGAGAAGCTGTTTGACCTAAACTTGCTTTATTTCACTTTGATAAAAAAATAAAATGCATCTAAAAAAAGCCCCAAAAACAAAACAAAAACCAACCAAAAAAACCCCAACCAAACAACACAAAATAAAACCCCAAAAAACAAAAACCCCAAAAACCCACAAACAAACCAACAAAAAAAATCCCAAACCCCAACCCCAAACAACACTAAGAAACCCAAAACCAAGCTAAAACTGTTTGGGAGTTATAATTATAACTAAACTTATATATATATATTTAGCAGTCTGAAAAGTTAATAATTTCCCAACATGTATCTCCTTTTAGCACAATAACATCTTGCACTATAATCTCCACGTATTAAATCTATCTCAAATCTCTGTATCAACTATACAGTTGAAGAAAATCACCATTTATCAAAAATAAATGGAAAGGATCATCTTCAAGTAAATATAAACCGGTCTGCTGTTACCCAAAGGCTGAGACACAGAATGTGACACTGCTATTTGATAAACAATTTAAGCCATTCAGCAAAACTTTATCCATTAAAGCTCTTCCCCAACTCTTTGTGAATTGTGTTAATCACAGAGCTGGAAGCTGTTCCTGTGTTGTTTTTAACAGCTTTCCAGGCACAGGACAGGAGCATCACAAGAGACACCTCTTTCCCCATCACCAGTGCTGAGGATTTCTGCCTAAGAGCGAGAAGGACCTGAAAAATTCACAGCCACCCCTGCTTTCCCCCAGCACAGAAGAGCCCCCTGTGTAGAAGGTATTTCTTCTGCCTCTGTGTCTGTGGCCCGGGAACTTCCAGCAGCCAGCCCTGCCACAGTAGGGCTGGGGCAAGGACTATCACAGGCCCCACTCCCACCTGCAAGTTTGCTGCCCAGCTCTTCAGCAGACCTCCCCAACCCCTCAGGCTGCACAGAGGAGGGCTTTTGGAAACCTGAATCTCTTCTCAGCTCGAATTTACAGCTTGATTCCATGCAGAGCTGTACAGTGTCTCTGGGAATGTGGTCCATCGTGGGGGATGCCTTAGTGAGAGGGAAAAACAGGAACTTCCTCCACTGATCTTACTACTAGTAGAAACATAACGGGAAATTATATCCTGAGCTTTATGAAAGAATGTGAATCATGGCCAAAGAAGATGCCTGATTCTGGAGAAATTCATACTGCCTATCTTTGGCAGCACTCTGCACTTGCTCTTGTAAATTCACTTTCTGCCTCTTGACATGCATTGCATTGGGAACTTTCTCTGCACATTTTACCAGGCAGCAAGGCACCAGAGTCCTTCTGCAAATGCTGGCTGAGGATGACAAACTAATAACAAGAGGGAATGAAGGAAGGATGAGAGGAAGAGAACCGTCAAATTTAGCAAAAAAATGAAGACACTTAGAACAAAATTAATCAAAAATCCAAAGGATCCATGAGGAAGAAACAAAAAATCTTTAATTGCCTATATTGCAAGGCTAGGAGCCTTTTTAGTAAACAAGAGCTGGAATGGCTCATTTATGAACATGAATTTGTCCTCGTTGGCATTAGTGAGTCTTGATTGGGTGATCTGCATGACTGGAATACTGAAATCACTGTCTGTAATCTATTTAGGAAAGATGAAGTTGGGAGAAAAAGTGCAAAAAGACACTTCATGTTAAAAGAGGCTCTTTCCAAGTGCTGACAGTGGAGAAGCGACAAATACTGGAAGTTTGGGGGTGAATATTTAACTGGCAAAGTACGAAGTGCCAGCTGGGATTGGCTCCAAGTTACCATATCACAGCAGAAAGCCCCAGGCTCAAGTGACTACCTGTCTACAGAGCAGGAGGACTAAATGGCTGTGTAATCAGAGGGACTTCAGCCTGAGTGACATATGCTGAAGAAATTCTGATGCCAATGTTAACATTCTTCTAGAATTTTAAAGTTATAGGTAAAAATTTCTAACATATTACTAGGTAAAAATCATGGCTATGTTAATACAAATTCCTAGATTTGCTGTTTGCACAGAAAACAAAGCCCAGTCAGCACCGATCCTGTATTGCTTTTAATAGGTTGATTTCAGTGAGTTGATAGCAATTAAGAATCAAATTAAATGGAAGTGGAGGGGAAAATAGTATCACAACATGATGAGGATACATTGATGTAGGAACTAGAGAAAATAGATAAAGGAAACAAAAGTAAAAGAATACACAATCATTTAATAATAGACCTCACCAGATTCAAGTAAATCAAGATTAATCAATTACAAAATTGAAAGACAATAAGACTTGCCATGGCTGCTGCCTGCCAGGTCAATAAGGAGAGAGACTATCTGGGCCTTTTAAAAGGATATTAAAAGCAAATAAAAGAGAAGAACAATATTGGTTTTGCACTAGCAGATGGGAAATACAGAATAAAAAATAATAATGCAGACAAACCATGTGTGCTCAGTGTACAGCTCCATTCACTGTCTAGGAGAGGAAAAAGTAGAAATTTTACCATAAGGTAAGGTTGATGTACTTTCCATTCCAGTGGTCACTCCAGAGAATTAAAAGGCAGTTAAAAATTAGTTAATAAGCACACATTTCCAAATAAAAAGATCCAAGTAATTTCCATTGAGAAATTTTAGAAAAATCTGGTAAAGGAATTCTCTGGAACAATAATGTTGATTCTCAATAAGAACTGGAGCACTAGAAAAGCCCCAGTGAAAAGGAGGAAAGCTAATATTGTGCCAATATTTTAAAGGGGTAAAAATGAGATGACCTGGACAATTATACAGCTGTCAGTCTAGCACTGATCTGAAGCAAAATGAAAAAAGCTGATATAAGACTGAATTAATAAAGAATTAAAAGAGGATAACTAATGCTGATCAACATCAGTTTATGGAAAACAGATCTTATCAAGCTAACTTGATGGCTTTTATTGACAAGATTACAAGTTTGGATGATGATGGTAACCATATGGGATCAAAATTTTAGACTTTTGAGCTCATTTTGATGAGCATTTAATTAGGAAAACTAGAAGGATGAGAAGTCAACATAGAGTATATTAAGTTAGTAAAAAAGGTAGCTAATGATACATCTCCAGTAAAAACTTTAAACGGAAAACATCCTCTGAATATGTCAATAGCACCTTGTACTATCTACCATTTAAAATATTTCTACATAAAAGGAAAAACAAAAGAAATTGCTATAAATATAGTTTGGAGATGAAAAAATAGCTTCAGTGGCCTGTTGTGAAGAGGACTGGTTGTTCTGTGTAACTTTGGTAACTTGGCAAGCTGAACATAAAGCAATATTTATCTGAGCAGGGCAGAATGTAAAGTCCCATAGCCAGGAAAGATAAGGCAATTCTGAGGGAATCCATGGAGGAGCCTCTCAGGAAACAGAACCAGAGAAGGAGCTCTAGAGGTCATGGGAGATGCACAGGATGAACAGGACATTTCATGAGGGTGATGGAAGCAAATCTGATATGAGGCTTTTTGCATTTGAAAATGTCACATTCCTTTGTAATATACTGTGTACACTTCCACAGCCCAAATTTCTGGAAAATACTGAACTGCTAGGGAGGATTTACAATTAAACAAACAAACAAACAAACAAACAACATGTGAAAATAATTGAAGGACTGAAAAATCTACCTGGTAGTATAGTGCACAGGGAGACCAAGATCTTTATCTTTTCAGAAAGAAGATTATACATTGAAATGGCAACAGTCAAGACAAGCTTATAGAGAGAAGAAATAACCTTTTTCATTTCTAAAGGGAACTTCCCAGTGTTGTTGTTAGAAGTTGAGCAAGAAGCAGTTATTTTAAAGTAAGGTTTATACTAGAAATAAAATGTAAATTTTTGATATTATTTCTCCTACTGGATCTCCAAGATTTATTACAGAATGCTTTGTGCATTCCTTGTTTTTAGAAAATTCTAAACCATGCCTGGAACAATATTTCCCAAATTTAGTTCAATCAGAAATCCGCCCGAGGAAGACCTATCACCTATTGCAGAAGGCCAGTCGGCATAAACACAGAGACTCTATTTCACCTAGAGAGCCATTAAAATGCCATAAACAAACATAACTTGGGCTATTCTTCTCTCTGATCTGTGGTGTGAGTTACAATGCCACCCGTGATCTCAGGAAAACAGTAGGGTTTTCCAAGATCAGAGTCCAGAAGAGATCCTTAGACCTGCCGCATCCCTTCTCCTTCTAAGAGTTCACTCTTCAAGAAGCCCATTAATCCCCTGCGTGGCAAGGTGAGACCACGTTGGGCACAGCTGTCTCCTGTAGCTCGGTATCCACGCCGGCTTCCCCTGACCCGCGGCGGCCGGAGCGGGGCGGTGCCGGCAGGCAGGGCAGGGCAGGGCAGGGCAGGGCAGGCGGGAGCGCTGCGGGCTGGGAATGTGCGCATCCTCAGGCATCCCAAGAGCGGCGGGCGCCGGGTGCCGTGTCTGTGCATGAACACAGTGCCCTCTTTTGACGGGTTTCAGTTTACAAAGAATATCAAGGTTCAGCTGCGGCTGAGCGCTACCAGAGCTCTTCCAGTTGCTCAGATCTTGGTACAGTGGCAGTACAGCGGTTCCTTCTACTTCTTCTATTTGCCCATCAAGTCTCGTCCTTGAATACGAGCCACTTTTTTACCCCTCTCCCCATTTTTTTTCTTCTCCATTTCAAAGATCATAGTCACACTTCTGTCACAGCTTCAACACAGAAGAAAGCATCCTTCTGTTTGTCAAACGTCAGGATTTTAGTTTCACTGGCAATCAAAATATTTGCTGAAAACAGAGCCTGTTTATTTCAGTGTTAAAATATGTTTAAATAATTTGTTAAATAGATTACATTAAATAAAAACTTGGTAAAAGAAAATTAGATTTTACAGTGGCTTAAGGAAAAAGCAACTTTCAAGAATACTAATAGCAAAATGCTTTAAAATATAACGTTAATAGATATGCATCCATGATTTCATGACAAGGAATCAAATAAAAAACCCCAAAACAATGGTCACAAAGAATAATTTGACCTCCTCATTGGCCAATTTTAAATGTGAGAAGAAATTCTAATGCTATGAAAATGACTTCTCCCTTGCATTACCTTGCCCTAGGCAAAATGAAAACACATTTATTTTCCAGATGAGGTATATAAGAAGCAGAATGTTTAATCAACTTGCTAAAGGTTACACAAGTTTATGGGAGGCAGATAAGAAAAATCTACTGTGTGGATGTCCAAAGTACCTAACATATGAAGTGTTTCAAATCTCTATACTCACATCTACCGAAATGTAGGATCAATAATATTAAATTACTTATACAATGCTTTAATGTCCACAAGTGAGAAAACATTGACTAAAAATAAAGTAGTGATAGCATTAGTAGACTCCTTTTTTTTTTTTTTTT
>VZRN01002074.1:2993582-3078612 GCA_013397935.1 Dasyornis broadbenti
CCGGGGAGGGGCAGCGTGGGAAGGCAGCGCCCGCGCTTTGGGCGAGGAGGGGACACGGGGGCCGGGATGGGGATCCGCGCGAGGCGGCAGGGTGGGAGATAGGGGCTGTGTTACAGGTAGTTTGGCGGGGGCTGTGCTAAGGACGCTGCGGTGGGCGCACGGCGGAGTTAATAAACTCGGGCAGTTCTCCCAAGCGTTGAGTCAAGTTGGTACCTGGTTTCTTTTGACTGGCCCTATGTAAGGCGGAGACGCGTGTCAGGGGTGATACGCAGCTTGCAGTTTGCCATACAGGTGTGTGTCTGTGTGAAGTTGTCATGCCTGAGCTCTTCTGCAGATGTGTGTCTTTTTTTTTTCTTTTCCTTTCAGACTTGTTGTCCAGTATATGTTAACACTGTATCATTATGTTGCTGCAGAACTCAACTATATATTTATATTTACCTTTGTAGAAGACATGCGGCAACACTTGTAAGCTCAACTACCAGCGAAACTAGACTGAGTTTAAAAAGTAGGCACTGAGATACAATAACAAAGAAGCTGCCTAAAAATAGATCTGCTTAGCAAGATGGTTAGGCTGTGCGATTGTATTGTGGCACTTTCAAAGAGACTGGGGTTAGAGTTAAGAAACTCATGTCCCTTCCTGTAATGTATACATGTATTATTTCATTGTTGTGAAATCAGATACATGATGTAAGGATTCCTGTGGCTTTGGGTGCAATGAGACACAGATAAAGACCTATCAATGGAATATGCCCCATTTCATATTCTCATGATATCGAATGTTCATGTGCTGGCAGAACAGGTGCTGGAAGCACCTTTGTGAAGCAGTTAACCTTATAGCAAAAAGGAAATATTTCATGTTACTCCATCTCTCTACCTCTTACTGAATAGTTTTGCTGAGAAAGTGTAAGTCAGTGTCAATAGCAACCAGCATTGTTGCCAATTTCTTTCCTGCAGGCAGGTACTAAGAGAACTACAGAAGAAGAAAAATAATAGATTTCAGGGACCAAAATCAGTAAAACCGTGCACAGGAAAGAAAAATGTGTTAGCAGATCAGAAATTCAAAATGCCTGTGATGTTTTTTTCAGTTGTCGTCAACCCTTAATCCTTTTGTATTCTGGAAAACATTTTATTTGTATATGCTCTTCTTCACCTAAGTTATCTAATTCTTTGTAACTGGATGTATCTTATCAGACATGATTTATTCATGCATATTGTCTAAAAAAGAATCTTGAATAGTAGTAATAGTAATAGTGAATCTTGAGTGGAATGGTAGGAATGTAGCCCTTTCCAGCAATTTGGAAACATAAATTTAATGGCTGAAGTTTTTCAGATCCATTTAAGTTCCAGAGGCATACTTTTTTCTTTTTTTTTTCTTCCTTTGCTCCAAAGGGAACAAAATATGGTTTAAATTGTGTCTGTTACAGCGCTTTTTTTTCTTAATGCATTCAACAAACCAGGAGGTCATGATGACTATAGAATGTGCTAAGATGTTAAATTGTTATTGTTTTGAAAGTCTGTGAAAGAAAACATATTTGCTAACTCATAGTGACAAAAAATACATGCAGAACTCATAAAAACATCAACACAAATGCCCTGTAGGAATGTATCAGCAGGTGGATGAGCAGGTAAGCTAATGCACAATTTAGCATTACTTTCTACATGAAGCTTTCTACAAGTGGTTGTAAACTTAAAAGGTCAAATAAATATATTTTTTTAAAAATAAATGCTGTTTTCTGGAGTAACTTAAAGAATTTTTTAACAGAATCATAAAATGAAAGCTAACTTGAAAATTTTTATTGAACAAGAAAAGGATATGCTAACAGCAACGCAAACCTCTGAATCACACCTGGCCTATGTAATGACATTTAGATAGGTTAAAAGCAGGAATAATCATTTAAATGAGAAAAAGGAGATGGAATGGAAAAAAAATCTGCACTTTATTAAAATCACGTGTCATGTTCCTTTATGTGCTATATACCTTCAGATGGGAATAGGTTATGAGTTTTAAGTCAAGGAGATTTAACTCTCCTCAGTAGGCTCATGGGTGATTAATTGGTTGTCACTACTTTTTTAGGTAAAGACTACTTAAAGGAGCAAATGCTGTCAAGATTCATCCTAGAATTAGCAGCCACGTTAATGCAGATGCAAATCAAAAACAAAGGATCTAGTAGTTATCTGGCCTGAGGAGATGGGTGTGGGAAGCATTTCCACACTGATAACCATACTTAAAACCAGAAAACTTGCAATGTGAAGATTAAGTGTTATTGGTACCCCAGATTCAGTTTTAAAATGATCATATTTGAGTAGAAAGAACAATTTTGTTTTGGGGAAAAAAGTTGGTAAAAAGAAAGGTTTCTTCCATTTTTTAATGTAAATATTTTCTTCCATCTCTACAAAACCAGGGTGTGGTGATCCAATTGGTCCTTGTAGGCACTGCACTATATTGTGGAATACTGCAGTTCATTAGAGAAGTTGTTGCATATTGTATGTATATAAATGATGTGGATGTTGCAAATGGATAAAAAAAGTGGTTTCAAATACTGGTACAGGAGTAGAGCTGCATTAGCTTGAGACACCCTGCACAAGCATAATTATTTTCATAAATGCATTTTAAGTGCTCATAGTTAAGGCGACATACTGTATACCATCAGATTATCAGAAACCTCAAGGAATGCTTCTGCTCTCAAGGGCATACTGATCATTGCTCTCTGCTTATTAACATACGTATACCTCGCTGTTTGTGCTCTCATTTGTACTATGGAAAACAACCTTTGACAGCTCATTTTCCTCTGCATTTGTAGCCAATGAGAAAAATTAGCAGCAAGTAAGAGCTAATTTTGCTCATGTTAGGAACAAGGCATTGCCTTCTGTATACAAAATTAGTTATCTCAAAATACATATTTTAATATTTTTTTAAAGATACTACTTTTGGTCTCTTTTGTTCTTTTCCCTTCTGAAGACAGCCCTGAGCATGGGGGCTCTGGTGGTTTTTGTTGTATGGTAACTATCCTGCTTGCAATGAAAGAATTCTCTGCTGTTTCATTTTGTCCTTTAAACCTCTTTATTCTTGGGTGTCTCCTTTTCTATTAATAGCTTATATCAGTAACACTAATATCTTGTTGCCTAGTCTTTTTAATAGCAAGACCAGCAAAGGTGATACTGCCAGGGTAATTGTACTTTCTGGAAGTCTTCAAGATCCCCACAGAAACCAGTTTGAAACTTTCTTCCTTCCCACTGTTGCTTCTTTGGAAAACTTGGAGCATGACAAAACAGTAAACAGTACATCATATTTTCAACACAGAATGTCTCCCCGCCAAGTGCAGTGATGAGAACAGACAATATTTCATAAGGAAACTTTAAGTCCCCAGTAATCATTGCCTCATTGTTTCTATCCATCAGACAAAGATTGCCATAGTCCCAAAGCTAATTAGGTAACAAATAATTCAGCTTTTATGCTCCTTTCTCTCTGTTTCCATCTGAATTTACTGAATTCATATCTATAATTATTTCTGTAAAATTTGCCTGTTCTGCCTGTTCTATTTCTTTTCTTTTTTTTTTTTTTTTCATTTGTAAGTAAATTGTATTGCACTTCAGATATTCCAACTAAGTACTAAAAATGATATAAAATTTGTAAACAAGCCACATATATCCAAAGGGTCAATTAGTGATTCAGGGGTATTCAATCTGGTGCTCTAAAGAAGTGTGTATGATAACGTACATATCCCTGAATCTCTGGAAACTGGTATGTTGCACAAGCACCAGTGTATGATGCTTGCAGTCTCTCCTTTCCCTCGCCGACACCTCACAGTTGGGGCCATGAGCACACTGACACGCGACCTGGGGTTGGTTCTTTGTGAACTCATCCTGTTACAGTTCTGGCTGAAGCCACTGTCCAAGTCCATCACGCTGACCAAGCAGAAGGAAAAAGACACCCAGATTTGGTTGCTTTTGCTAAGAGGCTGAATCTTTCGAGCTAATGAAAAAAATTATCAAAATGCTAATGGTTTGTATAGAATGTCCTTGTTCTGTACTTTTCCACAAGTGAATAATGCTAATTAAGAGAAAATTAAAATACTTTGTTTCAAAAACTGTTTCAGCTGAGGTAACTTCTATGCTTAACTGTGATACTGGTGTCCCTAAACACATACTTATTTGCCTGTTGGACGTGAAGATACGTGTTTGATCTGCAGCAGGTAAAGTGGTGGAACCCAGGAAATGAATTGCAAACTTGTATGGGAAGTAGTATCTACCATATTTCTTCTTTGACAACAGATGTTGATAAGAGATGCCTATGATATTGCACACTTGATATAAGACTGAAGAGTTTCTTGTACTCTTCAAATTCTCTCTTGCATTATTTAAAAATCAGTACATGTAACTACAGAGAACAGAGCTTGGTACTTGGAGAAAAAGTCTACCTTAGTGATCAGTCCTGTAAAGTTTAGGTTTGCCTTTTTAAAATATGAATAGAAAACATTCTTATGCTAATTCAAGCACTTCAGGAGTGGTGATCATGACAGGCTTTGGTCTGTATCACAGATCTAGCTACAAGGTTTAATACAGTTTAATACCACGAATATCCTTACTTGGGGAAAACCTCATGTTTTAAGTCTTTAGAGGTTGAGTTGTCTCAGGACTTTCAGATAGTGAAGTTTCTGGATTAGAGCTCAGGTCCCACTGAGAGCAAAGCATAGGTGGTCACAGCAGATACTCCTTAGAATTAGCTATCCTGAAGTATTATGCAATAAAGAACATATTTTTGTTAATATAGGGCCTTACACCATGCATAGTGTCAAGGTACTTTCCCATAGCACACCAGACTATATAACTAGTGAACACAGCATGTCTTTTTTTTTTTTCATTTCTGTTACAGGGAAGCGGTAGTGAAATTTTTGGGCTGTGCTTTTAATTGCTGGGTTTGGGGGAGAGGTTTTTTTGTTTTTTTTGTTTTTTGTTTTTTGGTTTTTTTTTTGCATATATGTTTTGGTTGTGTTTCACTGTCGTTGCTGCCAATGGTTTTCTATAGCAGCTTTAGGAGAGAAGTGTCTGCAATGGAAAATTCTGATGACATGTACGTGTTCCTACATTTTCTGCTAGCAAAAGGGAAATGAAAAACGTGGGCTTTTCACATGGAATAGAAAGTGATGTTGTTGCTGTGCTTAGCCTGTGGAGCTGCAGTTTTATCAATCTGCAAAGAACAGAAAGAATTGGTTTCTGTGTTTTGGGTAGTACTTAAATATAAGTGCTGCCTTTGAAATTGTGACTGTGTCAAAAACTTGTGTCCTTTCTTTAAAGTCCTGCTTCTTGCTTTGTTTCAAATTTGATAGGAAAGTGAAAGTTTCATTGTATCCAAAAACATGTGATCCCACTAGCCATGAAAAGGAAACAGTCTGTGAACAGCAGACTTTCAGCAGATGTGTGTTTGAGAGCTATTGTGTAACACTAAGGAGTAGATTTTGAGGTGTTGCTGGAAATATATAAACCAGGAACTTGATCATTTATTCAGAGACCTAATATTTCTTGTCATAAGAAAATATGTAGCAATGTTTTTAAGTTTGTGAGACCTTGGTAGAAAAATAAACTCTTTTTAAAAATTTTGGTTTTGAGATAAAATACCAATGGTTCATAACCAAACTCTTTTTTCCTTATAAATTGAGCTCAAGAAGGGTGCTGGATGCAAAAACTGGATGTCAGAGGTAACAGTCTATTATATAATTTAATTCTAGCGGCTTGACATTTGCTATGAATGGTACAGTATTATTTTCCATAGAAATGTGAATGTATAACAATTGTGAGCAACCGGTCATGGACTTCAAGAAAAGCAGAGTATGTTGTTTTAAGTTACAGGGGTAAAATATTTAAGACCAGCTGAATAACAGTTTTAATTAACTGCTTTTCAAAGCTGAACTACTTCAGAGTTCAGTAAGCAGACTCAGCATTCCAATACTGTGGTGTTTGGTAGGAAGGATAGGTTTAAACAGATTGAGAGAAGTTGAATAAACTACTTGAATATAGGCACCTAGAATATCTAGTGAAGTTACTCTTCTTGTATAGCCATGGGGAAAATCTGTGACAGTAGGAATTAATTTCGTATTGACAGAGATTTGAGCTAGCACCTTGAACAATGAGTGCAGGGTGTTGTGGTTTTGCTTTTGTTTTTTTTCCTATTGCTTTACAAAAAGCACTAAGTAAGCATTTTAAAAAATACACCAAAGTTCTCTCTAGTCAGTCTGTAGTCAATGAAGGGAAATATCTCATTTTGCAGTTAACAGAAAGGCACAGGTTCTATGGTTCAAAACTGAAACATAGTATTTTGAGTTGGTAGTGACTTTATTGTCCCAGGCTGGGCTGTGAGAATGTACACAGTGCAAAGTGCAGCAGATAAGGTGTGAAAACAAGTACTTGGTGAGTTGTTCCAGAAAGGAATATAAATCTATATGGGGTCTTCTCAATGTTATGATGCATTTGATGACACAGATGTCAACATCCAGTTTCATTTAGCATGAAGCTTTTAGAAACTCCCCTGGGCTTAGGGACTTGTGAGATTCAGACAGTGTTTTCTTTGGAGGCTGATGTCAGTGAACTCTTTGTGTATCCCAATACACTCCAAACTTCAGTTTTGGTCCCATGGTCCCACTGACCTCAAGAGATTATCCCAGGTGTAAAATGCCAAAAGAGACAGCTATTTCCAATGGTGTTTTATAAAAGGTATGTCAGAAAATTTGAATTTTCACAAGACTTTACTTAAGGTTCTGAATTTAAGTAACATTTTATGGAGAATAACAATAGTGAGTATTTTCAGATTTGGAGGGGGGCAAGAGTATTGATGATCTGACTAAATCAGAATAATCTCTCTAGGCTTCTCTGTGGTTGGAAGAGGGAGTCCATCAGGGGATAGGTCAGAGTGTCTGAAGTTGTTTCTTGGCCTAAACTGACCATTAGAGTTGTGCCTTTCGTAAAATGGTCTTTCAACTAATGTCGAGTTTTTGGGAGTGGGAGAGAGAAGGAAAA
Source organism: Dasyornis broadbenti (assembly GCA_013397935.1). Taxonomy (NCBI): domain Eukaryota; kingdom Metazoa; phylum Chordata; class Aves; order Passeriformes; family Dasyornithidae; genus Dasyornis; species Dasyornis broadbenti. The sequence continues at coordinate 3,000,594 of VZRN01002074.1, forward strand.
TCACAGACCCATTCTATGATGTTAGACATTCCTCCTATATTTTCCTTCCTCTCGCATTTTCACTTGTTGTTTTCAATAAAAAAGTGAGGTCTTTTTGATTTTAAGGACAACTGTGATTTACGGATAGAGAAATGCTGGTTTGGAAAGGTATTTGTGTCTTCATTGACTGTCAAGTGAAACTACAGAGCCTGCTTTCAGTAGAACAGTGTCAGCCTTTGTGCATATTCCCTTATGATCCCCTAAGATATGATGCTAAAATCACATGGATAAAACCAATTTATGCTCACTTTGGGGTTTGGATGATTTTCTGTGGCTTCCAACAGCAGTGAGGAAGACAGGAAGCATTGCAAATAATGAGTGATCAAAATGTGTGATGAAAATGCAATAACTTTAAAGAATCAGATAGTTTATTATCATCCAGATTAGTCTTCATTTATTTTTTTTTTTTTTATCATGGTGACTGAAAGCGAGGGGCTGTTGAGTGCTACCTGACTTGTAAAGTGGAATGGGCACAATAGTTGAAATGACATTTTCTTGCCCCTGTGGCAAATAAAGATTTCACAGTTCATTATTTTATGTCCTCTCCCCAGTTGTACATGTACCAGCTGGATGGCATCTGAGAATCGTTTAAGCATTTTATCATTCTATAACCCTCTGATGGTAATGACATTTAGAAGAAAAATTACTGATTTCTGTGTTCACTAAAAAGTAAACATGCATAGCTAATGGTTCTGTTCACCACAGATCACACTTATGCATTTTTAATAAAATCTTGATTTTAATTCATACATAACTTATGAGAAATGTTTATCAGTTTAGGGATCTGCTGATTCTCACTTAAATGTTTACATATATCTGGATACCTTGAAAATATCTTTAATTTGATGCTCAGATTAAGGTGAAAAAAAGTAAGTTCTCTATAAAGTTCTCTTTATAGAGAACTTACTTCTCTGCTGCCTACGTAATGACGTAAAGTATACAGGAAATGCTGATTATTATACTGATTCCTGAAAACAGTAAAAAAACCCCATTTATTTGACATAAATGAATCTCAGATTTTCCTATGCTGTTTGAAGTAATACATTTCTAATACTGGAGTTTGGGGCGGTTCTATGTCTGTGTGTGGGGTGTTATTCTTTATTTTGTATTTGGGATGTTAGTCAGTATCTCTAGTGGCAAGTCACCAGTTACATGTAACTGGCAAGTTACCAGTTCTGTGGTTGGGAATAAAAAAAGTCTGTCGTATTCTATATTCATACCATAACAGATTGAGTTCTGGTTTCCTCCTCACCCTTCTTTTCCTATGAAGGAATTCTCATTAGTGGTGTTTTGTACAGAAAGCAGCATGTAAGGCTAATTCTATTATTTCTAAGAGGTATGTTGAAATGATGATGCCTGTCATGTTTATATATCACATCTCCTTTCAGAAGGCAAAAAATGCAGGACCATTTGCAGATGGTAGGAGAGAAACTCATGCTGTCTCCTTCAAATGTAATGAATAGGCTCTGAACCACGTTCTGGAAGTGGCTGCCTCTTTTCCTTGACTGTATAGGCCTCTCTTCTGCATGCACCTTTATTTACCTCATTATGTAGTTAAGCCTGCTTATTTTTGATGATATCTGTGTACTAAAGAAGATTAGATAGACTGTCAAACTCTTTTTTTAGAATTCAAGCAGAACATAATTGAGTGGTACGTAACATTTCTCCTGAATGAATAGAAGTCATGCTAGAGGCCTAGAACAAGGGTCAGAGGGCTGCCCCTGTTCTCCTTGAGTAGCGTTTACTGTCACTGAGTGATGCTGCAGTAGTGAATTAAATTGGTGTATAAGAACAAGATAGTATTAAGAGCTAGAGGGTCTTGAATCTAAGGTACTGACTAATATTTGTGTAAGAAAGCTTAACTGTCTTAGGAAATGATATCATTCCTCTCCAGGTGACTCATAGTATGGGTCAATTTACTAATTAAAAATTCCTTTAAACTTCTTCATAGACAGACTCCTAATTGGCCCTCAACAAGTATATTCTTGTTTGGAGATAAAAAGCTTTTTGCAAGGAGAGGAAGATAGATGCTGCGATGTCTCTTAGAACAATGCATGTCTCTTTGAAAAGCCATTCTTCAATAATTAAACAAAATGTAAAGTTTGCAAATTTTTGCCATGACCGACAATGGCTTAGCATTTTTCATTATACTCTAGTCACAGTCTTTGTGGCAGGGTGTTCTATTACAGAGCACAGAAACAAAAGGAGAAAAGAATCCGTTGTGTGTCATTGCTGCCTTCACAAAGCCACAAATACATTAAATTCAAGATACTGTTCATTGTGCTCTTCAGCCACCAGTGACAAAGGTGTTGTGAGTACCACTGAATATGAGGGAGTCATATGTCATTACATCACTTTTCTAATTGGCAGAGCAAACAGCAGTAAAACAAATGAAAACATTAGCAGCTAGGGGAATGAAAAACAGTAAGAGGCTTGTCTGAAAAAAAATATAATGTAGAATTTAGACGTTATTTTTGTCATAAGCTATAAAGTTGATTTTACCTTTTTTCTGTCTTTTTTTTTAATTTCTTTTTAAGTTCTTGTCCACACCCATTTCATGCCCTTGAGGCCAGTTAGATTTTATTTTCTTTGACACTTGCAGCAGTCACAGAAACTGACAGCAGCTTGGTAACAAGCCAGATGATGGCACTGGTTGTGTTAACATAAGATATGGGCTTCAGTGTATCCTGAAAACAGAGTTCCTTGTCTTGGATTTTATCAGACTGACTCTCCTGAGTGTGGAGCTGGCAGTAAATTTGGTTCTTCTAGAAGGAAATCCACAACAAACCAGAGCTGGATGCAGTATTCAGCAATATTCCTAATAATGCCTATTTCTAATCCTGGCAACTGTTCAGCCTATTTAGAGGGCCTACTGTCTGGTACAATATTTTTTTGTTTTTTCTTTCTTTTTTTGTAAATAAAAGCTATCACCCAGTGGTGGGGTCATAATGGCAGGTACAGAAGAAAAGTTATTGGCTTCAGTGACTGGAAGAAATGTGTGTTCTGCATCATGCTAAACTGTGCTTTTTCAGATGCATAATAAAAGTTATTTATGGACACCGATAAATTGGTATCTGTTGTATAATATCACAGATAGGCATAAGGATAATAACAAAAGGCAGCTGGTTTAGTAAGCTCTGTTTGCTGCAGAAATGTGCTGTTCTTTGCAAATTGAAATTAAAAAAGTAGGGGAACATGTTGGGGTTTTTTTTTCCTGCTTCCTGGCATTTGCAATCATTCTTGCTTTGCAGTGTGCTTATAAAGACAATTATGTGGGTCCCATGTCAGTATTATATTTGTCATGACTAGCACCTTATTAGAGGACAGCTGCTCTTCTCTGCCTAGCACATGTATGTAACTACCACTGATGGTCATAGAAGTTGTGAGTGTAACCCTCCTCTGCATTTCACCAATGGGGGATGCTGGAGCTCTCATGGTTTCAGTTAAATAACTAAGGTATAAAGCCAGGAATGCAACAGTGACAGATCTGGGACCATTCAGGTGCTTGTTCACAGTTCAGTGCCTGTAAGGAGGGTTTGAATTTCCAGCAATTATAAGCTAGCCTTTCTAACAAGGTAAGAAAGTCTCTTTCCAAATGCACACCATCTGAGTCTTTTGGAACATGCTGAATGCCTTCACTAGAAGGCCAGGTATTCAGGACCCCATCAGCCCAAGAGCAGCCCAAGGAAGCTTGGTGTGCAGGAGATATCTCCAACTTGAAAGCATTTTGTAGTAACTCCTTGGTCTCCCTTTAATTCAAGGTTGCAAAAAAAGGAGTGACCAGATTTTTCTAAAGCTGCTTAGATGCTGTAGTGGTGCTTTGGCTGCTGTCACTTCTGCTGAGAACTGGACTGAATTGGAACAAAAGAGAACATAGAAGTGGCACAGTGCCATCATAATGCTGTTAAGAACTAATGTAAACTCAGCTGGAGAAAACCATTTGCAGTGATCAACAAGGTTTATTGACCATGGTGAGCCCAAGAATATATTCTCAAGAACCACTTCTTGGCATTTTAGCTATCTTAATGAGCTTCATATGTAAATCTGTAAGCACTTGCTTCTCTGGGCTCAGATCTGCCTGGTGGGCAGCCCAGACTGGCCTAAGGAATGTAAACACATGCCTCTATGTTCATGTAAGTTTCTCTTTTGTTTGCTTTTCAAAATTTGAGTAAATTGGAAATTCTGCAGCACTCGGGATGACTAATTAGATTTCTTGGTGAGCACAAGCCCTGACTTTTTTTGGAAGGTGAAAATTATTCATCTTCAAACTACAGCATCTATTCCAGACAGTTTCCTTACTAATTTAAGACAAGATACAAAGTTACAGTGATGAATGGATTGAACAGTTAATATTTGACATTTCCTTTTGTGCTTATGCCATTTAAAAATAGCTGACTTTTGACAAACTGCTAGTATGTTTTTATATGAATTAGAAAGCCTAGACTAACAGTAAATTTGCTGCTACCTTTCAGTTTGAGATCTCTGGAGAATGGCTATGCTAAAGGTCCCAGTTGCTTTGATGTTCAGCACAAGCACAATGATACTAAATTGGGAGGAGCTGTTGACTGCCTCGAGAACAGAGAGACCTCAATAAATTAGAGGGCTGGGCAGTCACCAACCAAATGAAGTATAACACGTGGAAGTGCCGAATTCTGCAACTGGGATGGGGCAAGCCTTGGTATATCTACAGGCTGGGTAATGAACCACTGAAGAGCAGCCCTGCAGAAAGGGACGTGGGGGTCCTGGTCAATGGCAAGTTGAGCATGGGTCAGCAGTGCCCTGGCAGCCAGGAGGGCCAGGCATGTCCTGGGGTGCATCAGGCACAGCATCACCAGCCGGGCAAGGGAGGGGATTGTCCTGCTCTGCTGTGCATTGGGGCAGCCTCACCTTGAATATTGTATATTTGGCACCACAGTATAAGAAGGATTTATAGCTATTAGAGAGTATCCAAAGGAGGGGCACGAGGATGGTGAAGGGCCTTGAGGGGAAACTGTGTGAAGAGTGGCTGAGGTCACTTGGTGTGTTCAGCCTGGAGGAGACTGAGGGGAGGCCTCATAGCAGTGTACAGCTTCCTCATGAGGGGAAGAGGAGGAGCAGGCACTGATCTGTTCTCTGTGGTGACCAGTGACAGGATCCAAGGGAATGGCTTGAAGCTCTGTGTCAGTAGTAAATTTAAAAAACCTGATTAACTTTTATTTTTAATAATTATATGAGATATTTTAAATCTCTATAAAAAGTGAAAACTGGTGATACCAACAGGTGCCAGAGTAATACTTAGAACAGCCCTCTCTGAGACAGTTTGGAAGGCGTGTCTCTCATAACGAGGTGCAAACCTCATATTTTTGCCTCTACAGATTTAATGAGAACATGATTCTAATGTCTGCACCCTAGGGCCACTTGCACAATTTAGAACAAGATTTTTTCTGCTCTCATAGGTGTCTCCCTGTGTTGGTAGTGCCCTGTGATAGGACATTCTCAATGTCCTCCATGTAAGCTGTGAATGGTGGCATCCAGGGGACTGAGCCTTCCTGGCATCCTTTGTACCTCAACACAACAATAACCACGGAATTGCATTCTTACAGTGTAAAATTATTTCACAGTAAATTACATCCATTTTGTACCCACATAATCCAGCAGGAAGGTGAAGGAGAAGGTTTGTGCCCATGTAGACACCTGAGACTCTTGCACTGAGTTGTCTCTGGTCTTCTTTAGCGAAATGTTGTAAATTAGAGCTTTTATCCCATTAATCTTGAAGATATGAAATTTGTTAAGGAGTGTGCTGAGATATGCTTGCTGAGTGAAGGGATGATTAATCTTCCAAGAGCGTTTCCATGTGAAGCATCAAATTACATTTATGAGGAACCTCTGCATCATAGCCGTCCTAGGACTTTTATATAAGGTCAGTATACAAACGCAGCCACCAAAATCTCTTTAGAACATCCAATTTGATAGAGATAAAATGTGCTTAGTGATTTTTTTTTTTAAAGGTCAAAAAGTAAAGATCATGTATTTACTTCAGTTGAAATTCAGCAGGTCTTAGGTTAAAGTGAGGAATAAAGAAAATAAATCTCTAGCATGATGTTATACTTGACAGAATATTGATCAATAATTGTCTCAGCAGGAGCTGATGGTGAGCTTAAAATTTGTTTACAAATTTACCTAAATATTTCTGATTGGCACATCTTATACATAGGTGTGCATAGCTTTACCCTTGAATTTTGTTCCACACTTTGTCTCCACATTAATGTTTTAGAAATGTTAGACTATCCTTATTTTTGATAAAAATATTTTAGAAAATTCTGTCCTTTGTTTAATGTTCCTACAGTGTATGAAAATAAATACTTGCTTGGGTATTACTAGTGTACTAATTTCTGGAGGAAGAACACTGCAGTGGTTTTACTGGATACAGAGTGCATACTGCTACTGTAAGGAAGTTGGCCTTGGAAAGGGAAGCATTTTCAAAAGACAGGTTGGGAAGATGTATCTATGGAGTCCTTCTAACGAGAGTATCCATATTTGAAAAATGTTGTACAGGTATTTTCTTTTATAACACCTTTTTTCCTGTGTCTGCTTTACAGTCTTGCTATGACTGCAGAATTAATACAAGGTGTTTTCTTCCTCTTAAGGGTGGGCCATCACAGTCTTTCACTAGTCAGCTAATATAATCTTAAAGTAAGTATTTCTAGTATTGGAAATGTGTGTTGTTTTCTGTATCGCTTTCTTTATTTGCTCCCATCCTCTCCCATGCATGCAAGTACCTGAGAGAAATTCCCTCCAGGTACCTACCTCAGTGTCTAGGCTGCCTACCAGGATGATGGAGGCAGGCAGGGGGAGAATTCACTACTCTTTGTTAGCATTTAGAAACTTAATCTAGGTGCTTTAAATCATGCTCTGGAAGGACAAGTGTCTCTATGAACTTGGTATAGAGTATTGAGTCATAAATAAGATGTCAGGAATACACAGAATACCTGTGCTTTTTCTGCTCTCATGCACATCTGGTGTATACTTGTTTGTACTAAATATACATTAAGTTAAAATATGGATAATTTTTTTCTTTTTTTTCCTTTCTCTTTACCCCCCTCTGTATTTCACAGAATCACAGAATGGTTGGGGTTGAAGGGATCACTGGAGACGATCTCTCTATCTGCATAGTCCAACCCTTCCTGCTAAAGCAGCCTCACCTAGAGCAGCTTGCACAGGATCATATTCAGATGGGGTTTCACAACCTCTCTGGGCTGACTGTTCCAGAGCTCTGACACCCTCAAAGAAAAGAAGTTTTTCCTCATGTCCAGATGGAACTTCCTATATTTCAGTTTGTGCCTGTTGCCCCTTGTCCTGTCACTGAGCACCATTGAAAAGAGTCAGACCCCATCTTCTTGACATGCACATGCCCTACCATAACCATATTTTTAAAGTTATATCATCTCCTTATGGATCTGCAGAATACATCAAGGAAACAAACAAAAGAGACACTATTTCTTCAGTCTTACTTATGCAATAAGATGGATGTAACTGTAAACAGGAAAACTGTAAAACAGAATTAATAAAGTTCATCCCCTCATAATGGTGACTGAGTCTCTGCTTTCCGAGAGCTGACATGTACTGATGGAGTATGTGACTGTGGTTTTCTTTCATACCTTCTTTTTGTCACTGTTCATATCTTTTCACTACTCAAGTCCTACTTGTTTTACTTCCTTGAAATGTCTTGGTAGGAAGAAAAGTTACATGGAGCCACTGCTTAGTTGGTATTTTTTATATTAGCTCGCCTTCTGCTTCTGCCATAAGCTATAATCTAAGCTATATAAACATCAAGGATTGCTTACTAAGTAGCTACTAATAAACATGAAATATTTCTGGATGGAATCACTCTTTCTGGTTCTTTCATAGGTTACAAAGTCTGCATGAATTTTTTTGGTGGCAGTCAGTGATCTATTTGGTGACAAGGCCATGTGTAGCCAAATAAACCCGCCTGTATTTCACTGGGCTATCTTTGTTCCCATAGGTAATAGTGGTTAAAAATGTGAGGGAATACCTGTTCTATTGCAGCACGACAGAAGAAAAAGAGGCAGAGCTGTTTCCCCCAAATACTGTACATCTTGAGGAAATGCATCTTTAGTGAAAGAAAATCCATTGATAGTAAGTGAATGAAATGACAGTAAATTTTATTAAGTTCAAGAAGTACAGGTAGGAAAATAAAAACTGATCTCTGCTGTAGTAACAGCTACCATGATATGTGGGGATGAAGGAATGGGGAGTTAGAGGGAAGAGAAAATAAAAGAAAATACATCATTGATGGAACTAATTTTTAATTTTGGGAATTTGTTCTCAGAGGGGTTTCTTTCCCCTAGACCAACTTCTTTTTATACTGATCTGATCAAACAGGATGACAGATTCATGGTTCAGATGAGATAAAGAGATTGAAGGAAGCAAGCCAGTTTGAAACATTTATTCAATGTATGTATATATAGACAGGAAAATGTATGTTTATGTGTTTATATAACAGGAAAAGATGTATGTGTCTCACTGATGTGTGAAGATGTCATACTTGACATTGAATTCATATCTTAAGCACTGATGTGTCAGGTACTGCAGGTATACTGCAGTGCATACGTGATGACACTAAATGTATCATCGAATTGGGGACTTTCAAAGAAAAGCTCACATAACTTTACAACTTGAGCTGGAAAATTTGGCTTCTGGGGAAAAGTAGATGGAGCTTAGGCATAGGCAGAATCTTAATATGTTGAATAGAGGGTGCATATAAGCAATGGATTACATATCCATTTTCAGCTCAGTGTTGCAACAAAGGAGACAGCAGCTTAAGAAAATATGCCTGAATGAAGTCACAGCTCTGAATGTGTGTGCTGTGATTTTTTAAAATAGAATCCTGTTGAATTGTATAGAATCATAATCTCCTACGCTGCATGGGTGGTACTCAAGACTTTAGGCGAATGGATGATAAGTCTGATACTAATGGAAGTCTATTAGAAAGAGATATGAATTTATCTTGCATGTGTCACAGGTGAATTTGTCTTTAGCAGACTTACGAGTTGAGTAAATGATAAATGTTTCATATTTATGTCATTGAATTAAATGGGAAAGGTCCTTCATTCAGCCACTTCCTACTATTATTATCAGTGCTGGACTGCTAATTTGGGAGAAAAAGGAAGGAGAGAAGAAGGAAAAAAGTGTAACCTGGGTAATGAGTGAAAGTGTCAAAACTCAGGGCCTTTCTGGGAACACAGAAATATAGAACTGCTTTTCAGAGATGGTATAATCTCCAGCAGCAAATGCAGATGGAGGGCCTTTGCTGCTGGATTGTGCTGATCAGGGATCTCTGGACGTTCTTTAGAGGCATTAGGAGTCCAAGGAAGGCAGAGGTTTGTTCGTAGAGGGATGGACAAGCTGTTGCATGCCCACAGAGTTGGCTTTATATGCCAGTAACCAGTATTGCTGACCATCAGAAATGGTGTTCCTTTTGGTGGAGAAATACCCTGCAATTCTGTTCACTCCTATCACCTATGGCTGACTCTTCTAGCAAAGAAATCAGTTTAGGCATTTGAGCAGTGAGGGTGGAAAAAACCAATGCTTTTAGCTTATGTGCCCTATCTGTAAGCACACACATTTAAAGTTCATTTTGTAAAAGAACCCTTGAAAATATTCCTAGCCCAGTAGTATAAAAGTTGTGTTAAAGTCTATGGGTTATATTGAATATATTTAGAAAGTCTACTAAAATTTAAGCTTCAGCTCAGATTTTACAATAAGGGAATCAACACAAATTGAGCACCCCATGTAATGTCAGTAAGACACTTTTATTCAAAAATTGTATAAATGTTGATTTTTAAAGCCCACACTAACAAGACACATGATAGAGCAAAGAATGCATTACAGTTGGGCAACTATGGTATTTTTAAGACTACCCACAGTGAGGGAGCATTTGGCTAAGACAAGGTAATAGTTTGCAGGTTTCTTCTGCTTATGAAACCTGCTCTTTTTCGCTTTTTCACTCACTTAGCTTACAAAAACATAAAATAATTTTCCTTTTCCATTTTTCCTTTCACTTGTTGTCAAGCATTACATGCTTTGTAGTTGCCAAATGTATCATAATTAATGTTATTTTGATTTTGTGGGGGGTTAATTCTTGCTAATCTGAGCTTTTAACGTTGCTTTTTCCTAACTTGATTTTAGTGCTCCTTTAAATATATCTCTGTTTCCTGGAGTTTATCAATCACCTCCAAAAAAATCTGATCAAAATTTAAGTATGTACTAACCCTTGAAGCTTTACTGGTATCATATTGATGTGTCCAGTCTAGATCATTGTCCCTTGATTATCTTTCCTCTACTTGTCCTTATTTATTTTAGCTGCTACTCAGGCCTAAAGATTGGATACTTTCCTGCTTTAGTTACTTGGTAAGCTAAGAAATAATATAGTGAAAACTGTTTAGATTAGTTCCATGGATTTGCCTTAGGTCCTAACGTAGGCTGCTTGCTTGGTTTGTCTGCAGTGAACAGGGCATGCAGAGCAGGCAGAACTACTCCTGGGTCATTCTGAGGGTGTGGAAGGTGTCTCATTCCCTTTCCTGGCTGGGTTTAAGTGATCACCCACTGCACATATTAGATGCCTACATGGGGTTAAGATCCATACTTGAAGCCTGTGCTTGAGGCAGGAACTGAGGTTGCTCTTTCAACACCGAGATGAGGCTTGGTGCTTTCTGCCACAGTGCATCTGGAGAATGAGTAGTGGTAGCTGTAGCACTGCTCCGTTTTCACGTAAGTGACTTGTTTGCACACACAAGAAAAGAACATCCATTTGTTTGCCCTCTTGAGAAGACGGGGGCTGAAGCCTTCATTTCTCCGCCCCTTTCAGAGAGAGTACCCTTGCCAGCAGCTCAGGAGCAATGGGAACATTTATCCAGCTCTTATTCAGTCTGGACCGAGAACAAGACAGAGAAAAAAAGATGCCTGAGCTCCTTCTATGTAAAGTAGAAGAATTCCCTAAAGAAATGTACCTGGACTCAGCTCTTTGGACCACTCTATTCATTTTCTGTGATAGAGTTATAAGATGCATAAACAGTATGAAAAGTAGATCTCTACTGGGAATTTGTTTAGTGTGGTAGAGTCATTTACCCAGTCATGACATCAAGGAGTGGGAACTGGATCTCAGTCCTTAACCCTTGATGTTTTCCCTTTCATGACTGAGCTTATTTAATTTCTTCGGTAAAGCGGTTCAAAGATTAGCTACATTATCACCTGTGTAACCAAAAAAGTAGATTCAGGCTCCAGGACAAAAGCCTCTTTATGAAGCAAAAGGTCTTACTAAAATATTAACTAAAGTCCCTAGAAGATCCCTTATAAAGACTACTGTTACAGCAACGCCAAGTCGCTTTATCAGGGAAAGCAAGATTAAGGTAGAAAGATCATAACTTTNGTTTCTATCACCATCAGTAGTTATCTAAAAAAAGCTTTCCATCTTAACGCTTGCTTTCTTCTGCTTGGTTACTGCTGATGGTCTGATTTTATTCAGTGAGACATTGAAGTCAGTTTCAACAGTAACAATACATGAGTATACTTGCAGTTCTCTGTGCCGAGGAGAAATACTGAATAAGTTTGCATGTGGACAGGCTGATAATTGTCATAACATTGCTCCTTTCTGTTCATGCTCTTAGCTCAGCACCCCGTGTGCAGGGTGGTGCTGTGAGTGTGTCGCCTGCCTCAGACTGAGTCCTTCAGAGGTGGGATGCCACACACGAGGGGCCTGTGGCAGCATCTAGAGCACTGTCACTCCTCGCCAGATTGTGGTCTTTTGCCTTTGTTGATCCATCTATGGCTTTTTTATTTCTCTGAAGAGTTCCTTACAGCAATGTCCAGAACTGATGAAAATACTCTGATGTTTGAATTACGATTTTTCTTTGGAGTCATCTTTCCTGGGTGCTCTTTTAAATGTGCCTGTTCGATGTTTTGCACAGAATGATGTTTTTGCTGACCATTGTCCGATGTTTTACATGATTCTTGTGGGTTCTCGAGCTTGAGATATTCTATTATTCTCTCCCTGGTGTCCCACAGACAGAACTGAGCTGGTCATCTCCTAATCTGTCCTTCTCTCTTTAGCTGCACTTTTCTTTGAATCTGGGAGGAAAAACATGGATGTGGTTTATTTCTTGTCTGTCCGTCTGATTACTTTGTTATAAACTTACTGCTGTCTTCCAAACAAGGGAAAAACCCCAAACACCACCAACACCGCAAGAAAAAACCCAAACTCTTGCAGTTAAAATGTATTTCTTTATGACCTACAGTCTTCCTAAGTACAGTTCTGGTACTGTCAGATGGGTGTTGTGCTTTCTGGGCTTATCAAAGGTCAGTGATCTTCATGTTTCCAGTGTCTTAATCCAAGAAGTGTGCTTTCAACAGACCAATTCTGAATTTGTGAAAGCAAAACACAAGTTTTTGAAAGCTGCCCTGTTTTCAGTCACCCAAATCTGCTAAAATTTAAATAAAAAATGGACATCCAAATGCCTTTCTGGCAGCTTTGGAAGTCTTACCTTATGTGGTCTCTGTTGCAATTGCCAGAGTAACAGTTCATGAAGCTGCCAAGTGATTCAAGGAAATTATTAGTAGCCACCATTATGGTTTTGTTTTCATTGGCAAAAACATTAGTGTAGTAGCTTTGCTGCCTTGCCTCAGTTTTTCATCCAGACTACCAGTAGTAAAAAGTATGATTACTTCATTGGAAATGTGATGCTTGCTATAATTCCTGTAATCTTCTCTGTTTTATTTTCTTTTTCTTGTCTTTGTTTTATTTCTCTTATTATACAAATAAAATTAATCAGAAGATGATGTTTGGCATTTGTAAAGCTTAAACTGCACCTTATATTTGGCAAACAGCTCAATCAGGGATCTTTTCCTGTTTTGATTTTTTTTTTCTTTTAACTCCCTTTGCTCACTTATATTAGCATTTTTAAATATTGTCAAAAAAGGGGAAATACAGTAGAAAACAGTTTCCTGACTACTTTTTAATTTCTTCCTTTTTTCTTCCATACCATCTCCCCGTACAATTTTAAAGCATATATGCCTATCTGACTTCCTATTCTATATGAAGGGATTAAGTATTATGTTAAATGTAATTTGTAGAAAAAGATGTGTAATTATATGTGTGATAGATGCTATCTCAGTATCTTTAAAATACATCCTTATATGAATGTTTACTCATGTACCAGTTGTTCTCTCTTTAAGGAACACTGGTAAGTAATAATATGAGATGGGTTGACCTTTGCTGGATGCCAGTTGCCCACCAAAGCATCCCTATCACTCTCCCTCCTCCTCTGGATAGGGAAGAGAAAATATGACAAAGGCTTGTCAGTCGAGATCAGGACAAGACAAGATCACTCACCAGTTACTGTCATGAGCAAAACAAACTGATTTGGGGAAATTAGTTTAATTTATAACCAATCAAATCAGAGTAGAATAATTAGAAATAAAAAGCAAATCATAAAAACACTTTTTCACCACCCCTGCCTTCTTCCAAGACTCTCAAATTCTCTACTTCCTCCCTCCCTGTTGCAGCACAGCGGGGCAGGGAATGGTGGCTGCATTCAGTTCATCCCACGTTGCCTCTGCTGCTCCTTCCTCTGTAGGAAGAGGACTCCTCACACTCTTCCCCTGCTCCAGCGTGGGGTCTCACCCATGGGAGATAGTCCTCCACCAACTTCTCCAATGTGAATCCTTCCTACAGGCTGCAGTTCTTCACAGGCTGTGTCAGTGGGTCCTTTCTGTGGGGCGTAGTCTTTTAAGACCTTTTTAGGACTTCAAGCCCCCCTACTCCAGGAGGTGTCCCCTACAGGGTCACAAGTCCTTCCATAAAACCTGCTCAGGTGTGGGCTCCTCACTCCATGGGTCCACAAGCCCTGCCAGGAGCCTGCTCCAGTGAGGTTTTCCACACAGTCGCGGCCTCCTTTGGGCACCCACCTGCTCTGGTATGGAGTCCTCCAGGGACTGCAGATGGATCCCTGCTTCCCCGTGGATCTCCATGGGCTGCAGGGGCACAGCTGCTTTACCATGATCTGCACCAGGGGCTGCAGGGCAATCTCTGCTCTGGTGTCTGCAGCACCTTCTTCATGAATCTTGGGGTCTGCAGAGTGGTTAATCTCACATATTCTCTCTTTCTCTAGTTGAAGTTGCTCGGGTGTTTTTTTTATTTTCCTGCATCTTAAGTACAGTATCTCAGAGGCACCACCACTGCTGCTGGTGGGGCTCAGCTTTGGCCATTGGCAGGCCTGTCTTGGAGCCAGCTGGCGTTGACTCTCTTGGACCTGGGTGAAGCTTCTGGTAGCTCTTCAGAGAAGCCACCCCTCCAGCTCTCTGCTACCAAACCCTTGCCACACAAAGCCAATATATACTAGTAGCAAGAATTTGTGTGAGGAAAGATTAATTTAAGAAAGTATTGAAACCCAATTTTTGTTATATTTAAGGTATACCTTCCTTCAGTTTATGTAGCACAGGCTCAAGAGCAGTTAAGCTGAGTTTCATTTTATGACAAGAAATATAGATATTGATTATCATTGAGTCTAAAGAAAAAAAAATAGTTATGATGAAAGAAGACATGGAATATCTTCACTATTTGGGTATGCCTGTCCTGTTAATTTTTATGGCAGTACTAAAGTTAGACTACAGATGTTTTTTCCTAGTCATCATATAAAAATATCAGAGAACTTGGATCCCTGTCTGACAAAGCTGTCAGAATGGTTATGACAGTATGCAAGGGTATGCAATTGGGGTAAATTATCAGTGGTCATAAACTTCACAGCATTCCTAGTCACACAGAGGAATATAGATACAGGCTGGAAGTGATTATCACTGGCTGTTTCCTTAGGTGGTTGTAATTCTGAAAGCTATTCTAAGAACTGGTTGGAAAGCAAACGGATCCTTTGCCATTAATGTTGCCATATCTTTTGCAGTCTAGTACATGAAAGGTTTATGGCAAACAAAAAGTATTAAGGATCTGCTTTTATAGATTTGAAAATGTTCTTAAATATTGTAATTCGCTGCCAGTGATGATTCCTGATGAGATGGAAGTTCAGATGACAGTGGTCTTGAAAACAGAGTTGAGAAGGTGACCTGGCTTTGAAATGGTGATCCTTTAACTAAAAGTTGAGGGAACAAGTTACCATGCCTGTTCATTTTAGAAATCTGTTGACCAGGGCCAGCTTGTTATCTCTAAGCTCTATGATAGTGTAAAATGGCTTTGTTTTACTACCGTCTTCGTGATGTTGTAACTGACTTGTAGAGTTTAATCTCTCAGGGCCAATCTGGAAAAGTGCAAGTTTCAGTTGCTCACAGACACTCTTGCTTTTGTTATGTATGTTTGCTCGTACAGTACATTGCATCTTCAGACTCTTTTACAATGCTAATCTAACTCATTACAATATTTAAAGGGCAGCAGTCTCTCTGCATTTCATATGAACTGAAAATCTGAAGTTGCAACATTGTCATTGATTAAACTGTAATAAATAATTGTACTGAAGTATGGTGCCAACTGATTTCTAAATGCAAAACATTCGTCTGAGAAGTTTTTTCTTCAACATTATTTTCAAGGCACAGAAATAAATATTGTTGGAATGATCAATGTGAATCACCCATGTTTTCCCATTCAAACATATTTGGAAATGTTCATTATTAAGCTATATGTGAATTTCGTCTCGTGTATTAAGTTTTGAAAAATGTACTGGCATATTTAATCTAGAGCAACAGCAATCAAACCAGTAGCTATTCTTGTAGTGAAACACAGTCTGGGTTAACACTTTTATTTTGGGCTATCCAGTCCATCTATTTCAAGGAATCTCTCGGAGGATAGTGCTCAGACTTTAATTAAACATAAAAATTGCAAGTGGTAGAAGAAATTTCAATATGTGCTTTTATTTTGCTTCACCTAATATGTATGTTTGCTTCACCTAAATGTATGCTTAGTTTCAAATATTTTCAGTGTTTCATTTATTCTTTGCCTTTGACCTAGAAATTGTAGCACATATTGTAAAAGTTATAATTGATTAATATTGTATTCTTTTCAATTACCACTATTCTTTAAATACTACTTATATATTCTTACCAAATTATTATATACTCTTCTTAAAATATTTACTTTTTTTCAATGGTTGAAATGATATTCAGTAAAAATTTACATATAAATTATACCTCTGACTTTAAAAATGGCAGAACACACAGGACAAAAAGAAGAAAAAAGTGATTCCTCAAGTTTGCTCTTCTATTGAAGGTGGCTTTCAAATTTATTACTAACAAGCACTCAACTGTGCAAAACAAATTTAGATTTTTTTATTATAACTTTAATTTTTCCCCAAGAAGATTCTGACTTGAAAAGGTAGCCAGAGCTCTGATACACAGGGATACAAGAATAACAGACTTCTGAAGCAATAATCTAGAATTCTGTCTGATTATTTTGACTCTCATTTTTTTAAAAGGCAACTTTTTCCACCTACCTTTAGTATGTCTTAAATATGTCCTTAGAACTGTGTGATCATATGATTAAAGGCATTATCATAATGCATATCTTAATGGTGTATCATAAGCTCAGAAAACTAAATCTGCAGAGGCTGCCTCTTGACATTTTTCTAAAATTTGCACGTGCATTTTCTTCAAACTTTCTCATCACATTTTTAGGTTTTAAAAAAATTATTATTAAGAAACACATACTACATGTTATGCACTGACCACTGATGTGAAATTCCTCCATTTCAACCCATTAGCTGTTAGTGGAGTCTGCAGGGTCTCTGATAGCTGTTGTGTGCTGTTTGTCCTCCTTCACATTGGTCATTAGTAGCGTCTAGTGCCTGCGGAGTGCTCCGTGTGGATGGGTTTCAGCGCTGTGTGCTGGCAGCTGAGGAGCACTGAAACATGCAAGATGTACAATTCCCTTGACTCTGGGTCGTGCAGAGATGTCCATCCCAAGCCAAAGGATGCTTCCTGCGAAACATGGAACTTGACTCTGGAGCTGTAAGTCTTCAGCATTATCTGCTCCCAGCAGGCAGTTAAGAATCCTTTTGTTGAAATGTCCTACCTCCAGCAACAGTTGCTCAAAACAGCAAGTTCTTGCCACTGATGACATGCTATGTTCATTCTTCTGGCTGTCAAGTGATCCGCTATTAGTAACCTTATAACCTCCCTTATGAACTGAGGGGTTGAGTGAAAACTTGGAGTGGGAAAAAAGCTACCATTTTCTAGATAGGCTTTCTTATTAATTATGATTTCAATTTCCTGAGTCTTCAGCATCTTCGGGGTCTAGAACAGTGCTCAGTGTATTGCAAACATGCTGGGGGTCAGCAGGAGTTCAGCACAAGCATTTCCTGTGACATCATGAGACTTACAGTATCCAGACTGTGTATCTTGCCTCATACTGCAGCAAATGTCTCCCTCCTTCATCTCTCTGTGCTGCACAGGGTGTCATTTTTCCCTTCCCACTTCTGTACTAGGTTTGTCCACGTCCCATCTGTTATATCCTTGCAACCCACCTACTCGTAACTCACTTGCTTTCCTAATTTGGCCCCCTTAAAATAAAAAGGCAAAGAGCTCTGCTCCAGTATATGGTTCAGTATTAGAAGTGATAAACTATGATGTCTCTCTCTCCTAGTATCAATTTAGTCTATCTGGACCACATCATCTGAACTGTTTTCCATACCTCTCTATATCTTTTCTTCTTTTTCTACTTTTCCCATTCCTTTCCACTATGATCTTTCCCATTCCTTCAGGCCTCCTTCTTTATTTCTGTCCTGCCTCATTTTTCTTCTTATAACCCTTCTTTCTTCCCCGTTCCTTGTTCTGCTTAGTGGGTGTCAGGCTACTTCTTCCTTCCTTTGGTATCATTTGTCATGACTGAGAGCAAGTTAAAACAACATTTTATTGCATTGACACAGAAAAAACACCAAGTGGATTGAAGTTAGGTGGTGTTGTCATCTGTCAACCTCTTCTGGATATTGCTTTTCTACCTCAGAGATATGTTTGAAGCAGTTCCTGAACTTCATTGTACGTAGGCACATCAGATGGGGTGTGTGTTGTAAATATTCTGGTACTGTTTCAAGTGAGGTCTGACATCCTCCCTAGGTTACCAGCTAATGAATGGAAGAAAGATGTGGCTAGTGGAGCAGAAACTATGTCAGGAGTCCAACTTTTCCTCATAAATCAACACTCTTGGAGTGAAAAATACATAATCTAACCTGGTAATGCTGTCGTAAATGAATAAGGCTTGACTGGTTAGAGAAATGGTGATTTGGAAGCAAGAGGAGTAATTTCTCATGTGTACTTGTAGTCTCTGGCATGTGATTGTCTTCAATGTATGAGGTGTGGTTCTTTAAAATATGAAACAAACTTGAATTTAAGCTGTTAAATTTCTAATTGCATAATTAGCTTTTGGAGAAAATTGTAATTGTTCGAATGTATTTTCATCTGACTTACAAACCTTCCAGTCCCACATTTTGAAGTTAAGATTACTTTGCCACTTTCTAAATAGGACAGATGTAAATTTTGAAAAAGTGTGTAATGAATTCTAGTAGTTCCTGTGTCAGTTATGCTGACAGAGTGTTTGATAGAATCACTATGTCATTTTACATCATGCAGTCTTGGATAACATCTTTTGAAAGAGTGCTTCATTCTTACTCAAATTGAAAATACCTCTGTGTGCCTTACTGTACACCTTGCCAGAGAACCTCATACTGTTTGTTCTGTCCATTCTTGACTGCAAAAGCCTCTGATTGCACTAAAGAAATGGAAATAACACTGGATTTTCCAAAATACTGGCAGTCAGGCCAGGCTGCTGAGGCCAAGGGAAGTAACAAGAGATGTGTCCATAAGTGGGGGTGAGGCATACGCTGTGGGGTCCCCATCTGACTGGTGCTTCACTGATATAGGTAGAATTAAGATTGATCTGTGAAGCAGCTACTGAGTTCCTGAGGGTGCAGTTGCTGGAGGAGTCCTGACATTGTCTGGGGCACCCACCCAAAAGAATGGCAGATACACAAAGGTAGTTCAGTCTCACTGTTGAAGTGATTGGTCTGAATTCTGGGCAAAGACGATCCTGAGTCCAAAATTTCATCAACAGGCCCAAGGTTTGCAGTCACAGTTCTCTGTGAGTCACTCAGGGGTTTTTGCAGCGGTGGAATTACAGAACAATGGCCACAGGCAATACAGCAGCTGTCACACTACCTGCATACCATGAATTCATTAATCACAAAGTTTGTCGTAATGTGGTTGTCCCTGATCTGGGGATGTGTAGTTGCCAGCACGATTGTCAGGACTGCACTTTGACTCCCATGGAAAGAGTTTTTATTTACTGTATAATTAATTGGTAAGTTAAACAGCTGAATAATACAAGGCCTGATATTAAGTTTGATGCTGGTTTTCTGGCAGCCCTTCAGGGAAGTGCTCTTCCTCTCAGTGTTCCCAATATAATTAAATATCATTCATCCTTGGAAGGACTTCTCAGGTAGGAAGGAAAGAAAATAGAACAGTGGGAACAGGGAGGATATGGAAGAAACAGAGCACAGTGAGGGTCCTTAGCATGGGGGAGAGTGGGGACAGGATAGGGACAGTATTTGGGGCAGGTGGAGGTGGTTAACACAGGTCTTTCACAAGTAGCTGAGGGCAGCTGGGGATTTCCAGTGATTCAAAGACACAGGCAAGTTATGGTGTCAGCTGATTCATTATAGTATGCTCTGCATATTTAAAAACACATCCCTTCATCTTTCTGGTGCCCTTTTTTGGTAGATATACTTGCAAGCATTAGAAATATGTTTTAGAAGGATGAATGACCTTCAGAAGTTTTCATAAGTGGCCATTGTTTTCAGATAGCTCAATTTTAAATGTATAACTTGAAATACACCAGGATATAATTTCACTGGGGTTTCTGAATTTTGGATACAACAGTTGATTTTAAACCACAGATTAACTTGGTGGGATCTATGAAGTTGTTGTTCCCTTACAAAAGTACTGGCCCAAAATGAAATTCCAATCTCCCTATGAAGGCATTAGGAAAAAACTGCTACGTTCTGAGTGTAATATGTGCATTTCATTCAACTCTGAAAGAAAGTAAAAGAAATATACTGCAAGAAGAGCATATGGTGCTAATTTGCATCACTGAAAGTTTGTCCTAGTGGAGTTTACAAGTTCTGATTATGGGACTGTAGTTTATAGAAATTAAAAAGTATTTTGTAGCTTATGAAGTAAGTTAAGAATGACAACTTTACAGTTTTCCTTGAGAGTTATTGATGATAAAGAGAGTAGAAATTCACTCTTCACTGAATGTCTATGAGTAATTCAGGCTTTTTTCTCTCTCAACAGGGATAAAAAAGAAGGCAATGGGTAGCCCAGGATGTATTGAATTAAGAAGTTAAAAATACAGAAGTGAGTGTAGAATGGACCTTAAGGTAACAATCAGAAAGGATTCAAAGAACAAGTCTGTTGAGTGTATAGCTAAAAGATAGGTGTTTGTAGACAGATAGATTAGATAATGGATCTAATCCTGGAGCTCATGGATTTATACTAGTTGAGTTTCTAGTACAGGGGGCTTGCTATTCTTGCTATTTGGGGATCTGTTTTGCTGTTATTCTCCAATGCTACCTCTGATCAATTACAGTGAATATTATTGGCAACATGTGGCAATCCTGACAAGGATCCGGTGATAATTTTATGATAACGTTCATTTTCTGCAGCTTTGCAGTTGTCATTCTTCATATGTCTGTTTAAAGCACCTGATTTTTGCTGCGAGCGTAAGTGCTCAGAGCTAAATTGGGGCTGACTGCTGCCACTGCTGAGGGCGGGAGGGCCTTAGAGCAGAACGTTGCTGCTTTTGACCTGAAAACTTGCTAAACACAATCTCCTCAGGGAGCCACAGCTAAAGGTCTGTGGTGCCCTGAGCCCAGCAGTGCCACAGCTCTGGAATGTAAGTCTTCGTGACTTGCTGAGTGGGATCCAGAGCAGGAGGCAGAAGGACCCTTTACTGCATCTTGCTTTTCTCACTTTGTTACCTTCTTTTCGTTACTCTGATGGAACATCAGTGAAATCCTGTACCATTTATTTACAATGCTCTATGTATTCATTAGATGTGCAGAATAAAGTAGATATACAGTGAGTCTGTGGGGAAAAAGATAATCAGGGAATCAATAGCTGGAGAAACATTGCTATTAGGCTGTCAGCTGTTCTCAGCAGAGTATGGCAAGGTAAACTTCAGCCAAATGACCTAGAAAGACATGTGCTTTATCAAGGAGTCAGCCTGCCTTTCAGGCGATAAAGTATCACAAGTGAACGGTCGGTGGCTGTGTGCTGACCTGTGCCCTGCTGCAAACAGCTTCTGCTCTTGCCCTGCCTCTGCTAAAAAAACACACAAGCTCTTACAGCTCATATGCACAGGAAAGAAGTTATTTCACTGGAACAATTTTATTTAAGTTGGCCTTTTCCATATCTTTCTATGAAACCATCAAGGCTGTTGCTAGTGTGCCAGCAGGTAGGCTGAGGCTGCAGTCTACTGTGCTGACCAGGGTTATAGCTGTCTGATTCACTGAGGTATCTTGGCTGTCTGTACCCTTCTGCTACCTTCCTTACATGCCAAACGCTCTTTGCTTCATTTACTATCATATATTGTGTTCTCATTATGCTGAGTCCTGAGATCTGACATGGGTTTTACACACTACAAAAACACTACTATTGCTGTGCTCTTCCTTATATAGAAGTTGATGTCATCATCTCTCTGTTTAAAACTAAATTTTCAAAGCAACACTGTAATATGTAATGTTTTGAAATTAGGCTGCTTTCAAAGCTCCTACGTCATACAATCACTAATCCTGAAGCATTGCTAGCACTAAAAATGGGAAGAAAAGTATTTCAGGTATCTTTAGCAGGATATGGATTCTCCTAGCTCATCACTTCTGTTGGTTTCCAAGCACAGTAGCAATTCTTAGGTCCTTCAGAAATTCAGACACGGGGCTAATTCCAGCAGAATATTCTTTTCACAGAAGTAAGGTATTACTAGTCAAAATGCTTTGATGATGTAAAAATTGGGGTCTGCTTTGTCCCCAGCCTGCTGCCTGGTGCTCTCAGAATCTCAGTGGGACCTGAAGTCTTCTGAACACATGCACTTTGTCCAAAATATATGATTGTGTTCAAAGACACACAAGTGCTCTGCCACACTATTTTCTACTGACCCGCTTTGAGTAGTAGGCATGGTTTTTCTTGAACACTCCAGAGCCCGGCTGGAAGGACTATAGTGCAAAAGGAATATCATGATGAGTAAAGAACAAGATATTGAAAATTCTTTGCATGTTCATCTCCTAGCTTCATAATGTGTGCAATCTGAGTATTCATTTAATGTTTTTTGGTTTTTTTCTGGGTATTTAATTTTCCCAATTTCTTCACCTGCCTCCAGAAAGCTCAAAGTTGAAAAACATCAGGCCACATGTCCATCAGTATTATTGAAAGAGCATAATTATTAGCAGAAGAAAGGTGTTACTCTAAGTGCAGATCAACCACTAGTGGTCAGCAGGGTTTTGGAGATACAGCATCAATGGTACAGAGCCAATCAGGATTCACTTTAATGGTTTTGAGGGGCATGCCTGGTAGCACTTGAACAGTAAGAGCATTAACTGGTGAAACATTGTTGCTCTGTTAAAAAAAAAGAATGTTATCAATAGTGTAATGCACACATATAGATGTATAGGTGCAAAGAAACACGTATCTGTGGGCATATGGAGGTGGGAAGTTCCAGTATCAAAGGCAAACCAAAAGGGACAGAATGAATTTTGACATGAAACCATTGCATACTTCTTTCTTTGGCTTTGCAGAACCTGGCTTATTATTTCTGCTCTGACTGGTGATAACTGCTTGCCAGATTGCATATGTCAGACCTTCAACCCAGGTTCTTTGATCAGCTTATGATGATATTTTCCTCCTCCCCACCTACCCTTACACTTCTGGATATCAGCAAGTCTGTAATATTTTTCTTTTAAATTTGACGTTTGAGCATTTTCACATTGACAGTTTGTTTTTATGCTGCAAGAATGGATGGTTTTGCCCCCTTTTTGGCTTTTTGGGTTTTTTTAATTACCGCCCCGGACTAGCCTAGCCAGCTTGTTTCTAGCAGATTGGCTCCTTTTCTGCCAAGAAAGAGGCAATCAAAATTATGCAGAACTTCTCTGTACAAACTGGATTATCATTACACCAAGCTCAAGCTTTCTGTTTTATAGAAGATTTGCTTCCATAGCCGATTTACTTCCGCAGCCTTTTGCTTCCCTTCCTCCCTCCCCCTGCCTTCCCAATCTTGTTTGTGGGACAGACAGGCTTGCCAGGGAAAAAAAATAATCCTGTCCTTCATTGCCCTTTTAAATTAATTCTCTGTTGTCTGTGAATGACTGAAGCAAATAGTACTTATATTAAAATCTGTAGCCCTGTGGGTTCTGATGATTTTAGAAATCTGTTCAGTGCACAATCCTGGGAAACCATCATGTCATCCTCCTGGGCATCAACCTTTTACAGATTTGTTTACTGTTTTTCAGAGAGTGGAAACTTAAACAAGGATCAAGTGACATCCTTAGAAAGTTGGTGATCTCTTCATTAATACACTTGCAGCTTTTGGGCTGGCCTACAGAGTTGTCTGTTCTACCCATGTGTTTGCAGTTTCAGGGATATTTAGTGAAATTTCTAAACCAAGAAGCTGATATTGCTGATGTGTTGGTTTCTTGTTCTGTTTAGTTTGTTTGCTTGTTTATTTGTTTTTCATGGAAGCATTTAGCTCTGTAGAATATCACCTGATTTATTAGCTTCTGGTAAATTAATTACAAATATCTCTGATTTTCAGTCTCTCTCTTATTCTTTATATATTCTTTGGTTCCTGAATCTTGTGTGCTAATGTTTGATTTTCATGTATTTTTCAGGTTCTTGTCCTTTTAAGTTGTTTTAAAACTGTATTTTGTCTTTTCTAGATATTTATTTAAACACTTATTCCAGTAGAATTTCACAATGTCTTACCTGAAGCCAGACAGCATGTTTTGGGATTGTTTGAGAGTTTTGCTTGTTTGTTCATTTGGTTATTTTTTGGGGCAGGTCTGATTGTTGGCTCTTGTGCTCTTACTGCTGTTTGTGGTGATACTCGTATCACTGGACTAAAATAAAATCTTTAAGCAGGATTACAATGGAAGCATTTTTGTTGTCCTCTGTCCTCATGCACTACAGACAAGAACAGATATTATGCTTTGCACTTTTTTGTCTTTGCAAAGAGACACTGGAATGAAGGATTACATTCAGGGTAACATCAATTTCGTGGTTATTTTGTAACAAGATTAAGGGAAGACGTGGGGGGAGGCCAATCTACCTACTCCAACTAATGACTGTCTCATACCCACCATTACTGGAAAAGAACATAACATAGAGAGCAGTGGTTGAGCAGAACAGCAAACTCTGGTGACTGGTATTATTAGGAAGTTGTTCGATTTTTGGAGAGCTCCCCCATGAAGAAGACCAAAGAGAAAGGATTCTTCTTATAATATGAACCTTATGGTACAGGAAATTGTTCTGCAACTCGGTGTTTTGCTAAAGGAGTGTTTCACTTTTATCTTGGTTGGTACGTGCCTTCACTGCCATGGCATAGGATCACGTGACTCCCATGACTTGTGATATTCAGGGCCTTGGGAGCTGCTCCGTGATGCTGTCCCCTGGTCCAGGTCCTTATGTGTGACCTGGTCACCTGAAAGCACAGATGCACAAAGAGACTGGCTTACCCCAAGGCCGTTTGTACCTCACAAAGAAGCAGAGATGTGGCAGCAGCAATAAGAGTTATCCACATCCACGTGCAAACAATTTCCTTTGGCTCACTGAGGGGTAAGGTCTGACTCTTATCTCCTGGCTGGATAACTATTTTGATATGAGTCTTGAAGACAGGTGGCCTGGGGCCCCTTCTCAAATGTGTATCATAGCTAGCTCTATGTGAAGCTGTCATTTTCCCCTAGCTGCAGATTTTCAAAAGGAATGACTTTTCAGTCAGACCAACCAATTGCTAGAAATAAACCAGATTAACACCTTCATTATCTGTCCTTAATTAAAATAAAATCCTTAAACCTTGAGTAATTTGAAACATCAAGAACAAAGGAGTCAGGAAAGTTAATTACCAAGAAGGGCATGTTTAGAGTAAGATGAAAGACAGATTGTCTCTGTGTGTATGTATTGGATTTGGATTGTTTGGTTTTTTTCCTCCCTAATGGAGGTAATAAAGAGGTTAACATGAAGTTTAGTAGCAGATACAATGAGTGAGGAAAGGGGGTAAGTGTGGATTTTGTCACTGATGTTTTAAGATTGAGATCTAGGAAAAAGGTAACTAACAAGTTACAAAATGATAGCATCTCAGTGTAATGTGGTTGATATATTAATTTAAACATATACATTTGTAAGTTTTGATCCATAATAAAGTTGGAATATGAAAATGTGAACTTTGGCACTTTCTCAGTGTTAAATTTTCCTCTTGATGTTTTAGAAAGCCACTATAAGGTATAATTCTAACATAAATTTATTATGCTAGTTTCCATACTCAACTTATTTGTACATTCCAAAGTAATGGCTATCATGGAGAATTCTGTATGGAACTCTTGTGTTTTAAGTTTAATGAAGCTTTTGTTATGTTTTGTTTTCAACTTTTGATTGTGGCCGTTTATAATCTGTCCTCTCTATGATAATACATGAAGATAATCCACTAAGAAGAATATTCTTCTTAATTAAACTTGGATGGATGGATAGATGGATGGAGCTTTCTTGCTTCTCAGTGAGATCACCTACAGGATATGTCTGAAGCACAAATGACAATATAAAATACAGCTAAACCTAATTTAACTGATGTAGTTACTAGCTGCTCCTAACATCTGTGAAAATGATTTCCCTCCAGGCTATTTTAATGTCAGCTTGCTATTTGGGACTAATTGTGAGCATGTGATGATCATCACGTATTGTGTAGAATAAGAAAGCAAGGGCAAGGTATACAAGGTAAGTTGACAAGACAGCCTAAAATTACTTACACTTCAATTTTGCTTTGTCACTTTCTCTATTCATACATTTACAGTTTATATAAATAACCTGTGTCTGTGTTTCCTTTGGCTTGGTGTTCCAGAGAGAAAAAGAGAACGTAAAATCTTTGTGTGAGAGGAATAATTTTCTTTTCCAGAGGAAAGTAACTCAACTAAAGTGGATGACATTGAAAAGCCAGTTTTCTGAAAAGACCATAGTCTCTTGCAAGCAGCCCACAGATATTCTTCTTCCTTTTAATATGAAGAGTATAAATGCTTGAAACCAAACTAGAACAATGGTCTGGTTTTGGGTGTGTGCGCATTTGTCAAACACTATGTTCGAGTCTTCACTGAACTTTGGATCCAGCACATAGCAGTGGAAATAGGCAGTGTTGGCCATCTAAAAGTACAATTCTTCATCTAATATGTGTGCAAATCTAGACATATGATGTAACTGATGGTGGAAGAGCGTCCATAGAATTCATTCTTTAATAGCATGAATTGCACCTGGGACAGGGCAACCCTGAATGTACAGATTGGGGAATGAGATGCTGGAAAGCAGTGCCGTGGAAAGGGACCTGGAGGTCCTGGTCGACAGAAAGTTGAACATGAGCCAGCAGTGCCCTGGCAGCCTGGAGGGCCAATCCTATTCTGGCATGCATCAGGCACAGCATCGCCAGCCGGGCAAGGGAGGGGTTTGTCCCACTCTACTCTGCACTGGGGCAGCCTCACCTTGAATATTGTATATTTGGCACCACAGTATAGGAAGGATATAAATTTTATGCTCTTTGTTAGAGATCATCCAAAGGAAGGTAACAAAGATGATGAACGGCCTTGAGGGGAAGATGTGTGAGGAGTGGCTGAGGTCACTTGGTGTGCTCAGCCTGGAGAAGAGGAGACGGAGGGGAGACCTCATAGCAGTGTATGGCTTCCTCATAAGAGGAAGAGGAAGGGCAGGCACTGATCTGTTCTCTGTGGTGATCAGTGACAGGACTCAAGGGAATGGCCTGAAATTGTGTCAGGGGAGATAGAGGCTGGATATTAGAAAGATATTTTTCACCTAGAGAGTGGCTGAGCACTGGAATAGGCTCCCCAGGGAAGTGGTCACAGCAGCAAGCTTGACAGAGTTCATTAAGGGTTTGGGCAGCAGTCTCAGGCACATAGTGTGATTATTGGGGGTGGTGCTGTGCAGGGCTAAGAGTTGGGCTTGATGATCCTTGTGGGTCCCTTCCGACTCAAAATATTCCATGATTCTATGATTCTGTGATTCTTTGATTCTATGATTCTATGATCAAGAGCACCACCTTATTGACAGCCAAACCACTTTCTGAAATAACTATAATAAATCAAAGTATAAAACTTCTCCTGTGTGTTACTTTCTAGCCTTCCTGTGCTGTGAGTGTTGAATTTTATGTGGTTCTGGCTTCAAAAGCAATTCTCTGAAAATTACATAACAAGGTTCCATTTTGTATCATCTTTTTGCCTCTCATAAGTGCACAATTTACAAGAAAAGCAGTATTTTTTTTTAATGCATCTTTAACCATCTACCAGCATATCTGGGACTGAGAACTGAGATTCTGACCATGAGTTGATTCTATTACTAAAAGGTTTTTCAGGTGAATCATGTGTTCAGGACCTTCATATTTGCATCAGATCAGAGTTAGCAAGCTGTTCTGTTGACTCAGGAATGAAAAGCTCCAGTTTGTGCTGTCTGTGTTAGCTTGGGAGGTTTCACAGGACTAAAGTGCAATTTTCATTTTCATCTGGGTTGATTACATATTGCACTAGTGCCTTTGAAATGTAATACTATGCTGCACCCTGTTTCTGCAGTGGTATTTGTTTAACAATTCCCAGTGGAAAGCTGTGGCCAGTTTGCTACCAAAAACTGGGATGGTATGGTTGCAGCTGATTCCTACCTGAAAAAGGCTTCAAGCAGCATTAAGCTATTGGTAGAATGTTTGTGCTGGAGGAGTTTAGTAAAGAGACTGCAGAAAATGGTAGGATGATGAGAAAGACAGAGTAAAGACAGGTGTCTTTCCAGAATTCACAGGGCTGAACTCTGGTGCAGACTGAGAGAGCAGTCATGACGCTGGCTATTCAAGCAGAACGGACCTGTTGAATAAGGACAACTTTTTCACAGACAATCAGTTTTTACAGGTTTTTAAATGCTGACCTAATATTGATTTCACCAAGAGTTAAACGCTTAAATAACACATCTTTATTATTTAACACACATTGATATCTTTACTGTCTTGTGTGCTACTAATATGTGCATAGGCATCTAAATGGTAGGAAGAGCTGTGCAAATAAAGATACACTGAAAGAGAATATCATCATTCATGATAAAAATTACCTTTGGAAAATACATGATGTATTTAAAAAATTGCTGTGAAGGTAATATGACCTACTACACCCATGCTAGACACCAATTTAAACAGAAATTCTGGTTAAATTGCGTTTTAATACGAATGTGAATTTTATTCCTACTTCTCCCATGTATTTATCAAGCAGTGATGTACAACTGACAGTACTACTCAATGGCAGAGAATTTTGTGGTTAAACATCAGTATCCTGGCTAGAATTCTACATTTTCCATCAATCTTTGTTGTCAGGTTATTATAGATTATCCATGGTTGTTATAGGGTTCTGTTATTTAATGGCATGTGGTAGATATGACACAGTATCTGATGTTACGGTAGACACATGCATTTGTGTTGTGCATTAAACATCGCTACTGCCTGACATTTTAGGTCTCTCAGCATCTGGAATGCAAATGTTGCTATTCAATGTCTTAAATTAATGTGAAGCTATCCTAAGTAGGTGTTCATTTGAATGCCATTACTTTAATTGGTCTGCATAGAATCCTGTCAAAATTATGAAGGCTATTGTAATGTTGCAGAGGAGCAGTAGGTTGAGCACATTGCTTGTAACCTGCAATTGTGAATGTATTCCTAAGCAATTTCCAAAGATATATTGTGTTGAAGTTTAGGTAGAAGTATACTACAATCACTAAAGTACATGAATTATTGTAATGCCACATGACCCATAATTTAACCATTAATTGTTGGGAAGAAAAAAGCGGGGAAATATTTTTCTTTTACTCGCATGAAGATTAAGCTCAATTCTCCGCAGTATGTGTGGTAGAATTTGCTAGTTAAAAGGACGTCTTTGATCCCAAACAACAGTTGTTCTAGGAGCATTTCACTCACATTTTCTTAAGGATTTTTCAGGATTCCTATAAAATATGAAATGTTCACTTCAGCTGATAAACAGGCTTTCATTTTTGTTTTAAGAATATGAAAAATGATAGTTTAATTAGAATACAAAATACAAAGAAATGAACTGAAATACCACATTAAATTATTCTTAACTGAATAGTCTGTCACTTTTACAGCATGCAGTGTACAAACGTATAAGAAGCATTTTGTCTGATGCCAATTGTTTGCGAATGGTTCTTTGACGGCACGTGGGTGATGAGTACCAACTCTAATTTGCTTATCTGCCCTATATGGCTTCAACATGTGAAAAATACATGGTTGGTCCCTTTCTTAATGGATGCTGTTCTTTTTTTTACTGTGTGTTTTGCCCATGGACCCCAGTGTCAAGCTAATACAAATTCAGTTTCAGGGCATGTTCCATCTATATGATACAGTCTCCTAAATCCTCAAATTTAAATTTCTTCATAAGGCAGGGGTTAAGCAGGCTGGTTTGGAAGCCAAACTTTCTGTTTGACCAAGGTAGAGCAGCTGTAGCTCTGGATGTGGAAATATGCTTCACAGATAGGGAAGTGAGTCCAAGACACAGGTCTCCAAGAATACAACAACTGGGGTTCCCTGTTGGCTTAGCTAAAAGCATCAAGCTATTTAATTCTTTACCAGTTCTTTACCATTTGAAATATGGAATGTATTTAATTTAAAATATTAGACTTAAACATCTAGAATATTCAGCTGACATCTTATTATGTCATCACTGCATATAAACATAGACGGTAACATTTTCGGTCTGTGTATTCTGTAACTGGTAGTCCTTAGTGGCTGTAAAGGAGTTGTAATCATGTAAAAAATTTGATTAAGGATTTTTTTGGAAAACTACATGCACTTTTTTTTCAGATTGCCCATAATGGCTCCAGTGTGTAAACATGTAATTATGGAGTTTTCTTAAATGCTTACTATTTACTCAGTAGGCTGTGAGGGCTACAGAAGGAGCTCTTTATTGCTTTCCTGATCATTGAACTTACAGACTGCATAATAGCTCCTTTGAAGCCAACATGCGCTGTTTTAATGTGGGTGCTGTGTGGAGTCCACATGCCCACATCCTATTTTAAAGAAAGAATAGTAAAGTGATCTTGTCTTAATAGAAAAAGCAGTTGCTTCACACTATGGGAGACTGCAAATGTTGTTTTGGAGTACAGAAACCGTTACTGAGTTTGGCAGATAGGGTTTAGGTTTTTGTCAGTTATTTTGTGGCTTTTGTTTTAGGCTGTATGACCCAGATTGATGTTTTTGCAGCTAAATATGACTAATTTAATATAGAGCTTCAGGAAAGAAAAGATTGGCATGATTTAATATTTGGAACATGAATAAAGCCCTACAGAGAGACCTTGCCAAATTAGAGAGCTGGGCAATCACCAACTGCACAAAGTTTAACATGGGTGAATGCTGGATTCTTCATCTGGGATGTGCATCCTGAATGAACAACAGACTGGGAATGAGAGGCTGGCTGCAGCCTCTTCTCGGGTGCTGGGGACAGTTTTGGGTGCCACAATGTAAAAAAGACATTAAAATACTAGAGAGCATCCAAAGGAGGGCCATGAAGCTGGTGACGGGTCTAGAGGGGAAGTCATATGAGAGGTGGCAGAGGACTCTGTTCAGCCTGGAGAAGAGGTGACTGAGGGGAGACCTCATTATGGTCTTCAACATTCTCATGAGGGGAAGCAGAGGGGCAGGTGCCAATCTCTTCACTCTCGTGACCAGTGACAGAACTCAAGGAAACAACATGAAGCTGAGCTGGGGGATGTTTAGGTTGGATATGAGGAAAAGGTTTTTCACCCAGAGGGTGGTTGGGCACTGGAACAGGCTCCTCAGGGAAGTGATCACAGCACCAAGCCTGACAAAGTTCAAGAAGTGTTTGGGCAATGCTCTCTGGCCCATGGTGTGACTCCTGGGGTGTCCTGTCCAGGGCCAGGAGTTGGACTTGATGATCCTTGTGGGCCCTTCAAACTCAGCATATTCAATGATTTTATTATAAACTTTAGGAATCTGATGCTATTAGGCATTCAAGTGCTAGTAGGGGAAAGATGCCAAGATGGGGATTAGGAAGGACAGGAATGGTATTGGGAAAGAATCTGTTTTGCCTGTGGGTACTGGTAATAATCAACAGTGTTTACCTTCTGTTTAACTTCCCAGTTTCTGTCCTGGACCTGATCACTGAGCTGCCTGACATGCAAACCACTGGGGCCATGTTCTTAAGACTGTTTCACCTCTTTCTAGGCCAGAGGTGAACAGGGAGAAGGCAGGACCAATTTTCTGCGTTAATGGGGGAGAGAAATTCTGTATAGGAATATACAGGAAGAGCAGGGCATTTAGAAGGACCATGTTTGAAGCACTTGCCAAACTGGAGGGTGAATCTAGCTGGCAGTCCATGCTGGGAAAGAAAAGCATCCGGCAGGTGGTATGGAGACATGAAATGAAATGCCTTGTTAGGTCTTCAGAAGTCATAGTATGGTTGTTTCTGTGTTCTAAAAGCTGACAGCAAATAGAAGTTAGTTTAAAGAAGTTATTTCTGCAGTAAAAAGGGGAGAAAATGCACAATATTGTGAAGACTTCGGCAGTGCTCCTTAGCAGTGTGGGAGCAGAAGATCAAAGCTTCCATTTTCATAGTTTCATTTAACTTCTCTTATATTTAATTACCTACATCCAGATACATGAGAAATTATGTCTGAAGAGCAAAAGTGGTAAAAATTCTGAGCCTGACAAAACTAATGAGCTAAAAATCAGCACATATTCTGATGACTGAGAAGAGGGTATTGTTCTGTTCTTCTTTCATAAGAGCTTATGTCTACCAAGTGCCTGAAAGCAAAATTGAACTCCATCACAAAACAAATCTTTTTGCAAGGGAAAAGAGATGGGTAATTTCAATAAGTGTGTTGTAAATACCTGAATGTCATGTGCAAGTTTAAAGAAAAATGTTTCTCACAAATGAAGACTGGATAAGTTTGAAGAGTAACTGTGCCTAAGTAAGAAAGCTAGCATTCAAGTTGGAGAATTTAATTAAGCGTAAACTGCAACTATCTGTTAAGATATTTGAGAGGAGTGTTGTGAATGAAGAGTTTGCTGTAATTTCAACATGGATGTCAAAGTTAGATACAGCACCATCAATTGGGAATAACAACACTGTCAGACTTTATGTATATCTTTAATTTTGTTTTTACAATGTAGTGTAATGATGTTTTATCAGCTGATTAATTTGTTGATGTTCCACTGTATACAAAAGGGCCATTAGATGCACCAGCATAAAAACCTTTCCTATCAGTCATTCACAGAAGAGTTTATTAAAAGGCAACCATGTAAATATCTGATTGGCTCCTAATCCAGTTTGTAGTTTGTTACTGGTGGCACTAATGGACATTGACTTGGTAGAGATGAATAATGTTCTGTCTCTTCTCAGCCCTTGAACAGGTTTTTCCAGGACCACCAAATCAGCCACAGGCTGCACTGGTTTTACCTTTTCGTGAAACTGTTGCTCTACATCAGGCCCTTGCAGTCTAGAGCTTTACCGAATTATCCTCTTTAAAAAGATATAACACAATCATCTATGCAAAAAAATATAAAAAATATAAGACAGTTCCTCCTGTATTCAGCTTGGGGGTTTTTCTCCATAAAATGAACTGAAAGTCACTGAAAATGAAAGAGGTAAAAATACAGACATTTAATTCATCAGAATTCTAAGTCTATTATATCATAGGTACAGGTGGTTAGACAGATTCACGTTGTTCAAGATGATACCTATATTCTGAAGAGTGTTGTTACAAAGATTTTGTGAAGAGAGGATGGAGAAAAAACAAAATATCCCTTTCCCTAGGAAGTGGCATGTGAAATAGGGCTATCTATTTAAAGATGACCAATCACAATAAAACTACTTAGAGGTGCAAAGGAGGATGAGAAAGCAAATTGTTCTTTGGAAGTGTCTGTCCAGTTCAGACTTCTGTCTTATGTTGAGATAAATTTTCCACAGGATAAACCTATTTGTTTCCACTCACCATAGGCTGCATGGGGTTTCTAGTTCAGGTACAACCAAATTATTTATAGAGTTTTGAAGTTAGATAACGCAGATTTCACCATGACTTTGTTAACTGTGAAAGCCCTTGTGTCTCACTTTCATTCATTGTATATTGAATGTATTGCTCAGAAGTCTCTGCAATCTTGTGCACAGCAACTTTTAGAAGTTAATTCTATTGCTGTTTGTAAGGCAAACAAAGAAAGTCATTGTGTGTTCAGTGTGAAACCTACTGTGTCAATGTAAGCAACATTTCGAAATGTCTCTCAGTAGAATATACATCAGTAGAAAGTGCATGGAAAACATTTCATCCCCAGGAATGTACATTTTGCTACTCTGTTGTTTATTCCAACACTGATTCTTCCTTCAACTGCATGGATAAAATCATACTCTGTACCCCATCTCCCAACTTTGTTAATCCCCTACTCTTTTGTAAACACCTCTAATAAAAAAGATGGAGTTGTATTTTCAGTATCACTTAAATCAATCCCTGTTTAGAAAGACTGTTGGGGATTCTCTGTTAAAAAGTACAACAAAAAAGAATAACATGTACAGCAAGCTCGCATTCAAAGTCCTCAGGCTGTTCCTAGTTTCAAAATATTGTTTTCTGTATACTCCTGTAGCATAAGTAAACACCAAAACCATCTCTAAATTCTTCAGCTATGATGTTTTGAGTCATTTTACTAAAATTTTTCTTGCAGAGGGAAAAACTTCTCTTAGACATAAGCTTTGCTACCTACACCCTTAGAATCAAACAGATGGAACACCCTTAGCAGTGCACTTCTTAGAATAATGTCATGGGGAAGGTTCAGCAACCAGGGAATGCAGGTGATGTGAAAAATGCCAGGTTATTGGACAGCACCTGAAGGAGAGCTGGGACTGGAGCTCTGCTTGGGACAGGTGGTTGTTCTAGGCTGCAGGGGACCACAGGGAGATGCTGGAGATGTGTAGGTAGAGCTGCACTTGTTGAGAGTGAGTGTGATTCAGTCAGACAGACTGACCTGGTAGGAAGAAGGACTGTCATTAAGCATGACAAATGGTCTGAGCTGTGTAAGCTGGAGACATTAGTGACATTCCTGTTTCCTGTTCATACTTTCCCCTGCCTCCACCCTATTTCTCTTCATCCATTCCTCTCCTATTATTAAGACTGGAGAATGGACTGGAAGAAGTAGTTGGGAAGAGTCAGTTCACAGTGGGTTGAGATTCAGCATCACAATGAGTCACTACATTTTATTCAAGTGAAGTCTGGACAACTTTTCTTCTGTGGGCTCTGCACAAAGATTCATTGAGGTAATTCTGTTTCCATTTCTGCCACATGCCCAAATTCTGAACTTCCTTCTACAGAAGTGTATACTTCCTTGTGTTCATTCTTATTTTACTTTAAGAATTACTGGTCGTTACTTATTCTTTCTCTGATTCATCCTTGCCTTTCCAGACCTATTGATTTTGAAAATGGCAGCACGCTACTGAGCTCCAGCCATGCATCAGATTTGTTTCTCCCTGTTCATGAATTACAATCCTGTGACTCACCCAGAGCTGCCAAGACGATAATTGAATCAAGTCATCATTAGCTTCTGGAATATAATTCTCATCAGCATATACTAGCAGTTTTATGAACTTGTTTAAAACACAAGACAAAGAAATCTGAGCCTGTTCCCAGAATAGTGGGATTACACCCAGTTGCCAGTAAATTGAGAAAAAAAAATAAAAATTAATCAGCTTCTTTAGGTACTTTTAAGAGTCTTGAGGGAAAGGACATGGAGTGTGGATTGGTTAAAAAGAGAAAGAACTGGGCTTCAAGTCACATTTGGAGGGCATTTTGGTATTGCCATTCATGGTATCAGTGTGTCTCAGGATCACCTGCAAAACTAAGAATGCAATTTTACTACACTGGGGAAAAAATAGTGATGAAGACATTGTAGAAAGAATTAAGTCTTTTCTCTGAGTATAAGGCTAGAAATGAAAAGATTTACAAAATGTTACCTTGTAAACCAGACTACCTGAGTGAATGGTTGTGAATTTCTTGCAATATATCCAACAACACTGACTAGGTAATAAATTGTGGCTTGGGACTATCAGCAATAAATCTGTACAGACCTTTTCTGTCAGAATGGTTTTTCAGAAAAAAACCCCAGTACTTTATTAGAATTACAGTTTAGGTGAAGTTTGTAAAGTGAGCAATATACAAGCACCCACACTGTCTTACCAAGATACAGGATAGCTTGGGCTGAAACACTTCCATAGGAGATGAAACTCAGGTTAGTGTCTCTGCGATGCTTAATTTAAAGTTTGGTCTCACAGGTGTCGAGAAGGTATGCAGATCTCAAGACTATTTTCTGTTCGGTATTTTTACCTTAGTTTATTTTAAGATTTTGTGTTAGTTCCTGTGCTGAATGTAGAAAGATTTTGAAACCTTGATATTTTTGGGGAGTAAAGCTCTGCTTCTCTCTCATTCTGTATTTGCCAGCTGGTATACAGCAGAGTGATCCCAAAGCTGTACATGCTATTTGCCAGTTGAAAAGACAGATTTCAGCCGTCCTTCCCTTCTCCTGTGCCACCTGGAACCTAGGGACAGCACAATATCTGCCAACGCTGTTGTTAATGCTCTTGAAAAGACATACAGTTTGTTAATTGTGGTTTGAGATTGTATGTGATTGACAGAAGTTATAAATACTACTGAAGTAAAGAAAATGGTTGATAAAAAGAGCAAGGGTTGGTGACATCATTCAATTTGACAGGGGAACAGCCATTCACTCTTGAGCAGTGTACCTAGAATAGCTGTAATATCTTGGCTCAGGGAGGTGACAGTTCAGTTCTATACATGGTATATTGGGGCATGGGAACATTTGAAAATGTTGCTTACTTTATTTCTATGCTTTAACAAGCTTGCAGGAAACTCCAAAGCTTGAAGTGGGGAGAATTTGCCAAATAGTGAACTTCGGACTTAAAAGCTTGCACAATGTTGCTGAGCAGCATACAGAACCCTATCTTCAGAATTTCTACCTGAGAAATTTGTAAATATTCTGGTGCAGCCACAGTGTTTTTGTTGAGTTTTGTTTTTTAGTTATTTTTTAAAAGTGATCTGTGAAAACAGGATAGAAAAGTTATATGTTGTGGCCTTAATCTTCCATTAGCAATATGTAGAAATGGAACTATTACAATTAATGAGCCATATAAATTTACCACTAATGTGCATTCTGGTCTGCTTTTTTTAACCAAAATTCCTGTCATTTAACTGGAATGAGTTTTGTCCTTACACTGTTTCAAGTAGAACTTGGGTGACTCATAACTTTTGCAGCGATTCTCTGCATGATTTGCACTTACTCCAACAGATAACAGAGCACAAGATAGATAGATAGATAGATAACCTAAACAGGAGCATGTGAAAATGTCATTCTGTAAGTTTTATGGTTTTATGTTGGGTTCTTTAGTCTCCAGGTTGGCAGAGGTGCAAATTATCATATGGGCAAGACAGCTGGGGACAGAACTGGTTGACTTCTGTTTGATCATGCCAGAATGATTTTCTTTAAGATCCTTTATTCAGGTTCATCTCCTCTGTTTTCTCTATCTTTGTTCCAAAATATCTACAATAGAATCTATGAAGAATTCAACAACTTTCTTACTTTTTTTTTCCTTCCCTTTGTATGTCTGGCATATTCAATCATGGATCTTTTTAAAATAAAAACAAATCATCATATTCCAGTGAAAGACGTAAATTTCTATCCTCATGTTCAGTTTTAAAGTTTATGTTCCTTTAGCTTTGTAGATCTCTGATCTTTTCAAATCTTTCAGAAATTGGCAATAAAAACATTTACTTACAGGGAAAGGAAAAAACCCAAGTACCCAAAGCTTCAATAAAACTTTACAGAAGGTCCAATTAACATGACCCAAGCTCTCCTTTAATAGGCTGCAGTTAATCCACCCTATCCAAAAGACATTAGTACGCCCAGTGTCTGGAAACACCATCTTCTGTGTTTGGGAAGGTTGTTTTACCAATCATTAAGCTTTTTCTATTGAAAGAAAAGCACCATGTTTTAAAATCTCATAGTTTAAACGTGCTACCAGTAGTCATAGTAGGATGTCACCCTCTTCCTCAACTATCCATCTCTGTAATTACGACTGGGATTTAAAACTAAATGATTTGATTTGGCATTTGTGCCAAATGATGGGAGCGATAAGGTTAAATAACTTCATCCTGCCAGGAAACATTGTATCTAAAACAGTAGACAGCCAAAAAATTGCAAGTTAGACTGCTCAAATGGGTATTTAGGTAAAATTCTTGAGACACATAAAATCACATTAGATGACTGCTGAGCTTAACACTGCTGTAGGAATTATGGCACAAACCTCAGCAAGAAGGTCAGATGGGCACTGCTACAGCAGCCTCTTGGTCAGAGACAAAAAGATCTGATAAAGAAGGATCTCTTTGGAACAAGTACAGACTTCTGAAAAAACACAGGATTATGTGTCTAAACAGATGATGACTATTATCAAAGACACAGCTGGGACAAAGCCTGTACCTTATTACTGATACTGAATATCCTATAAGAAAATGCTGCTCTGTTAAAAGATAATTAGGAGCAAACATTTTAAACTACTGTATTACTCAGAGCTAAAATGATCTAATGAGATATCATATATATTATGCAAGGAGTTTAATAAAAATCTCATAACAATTTGTGTAACTTGGCAAGAGAATTTTTCCCAAATGGAAGAAAGATTATCCTCTAATCATTATTAAAAAAATAAAATTGAAATAAATGCAGGCTATGTTAGGAACTGTGCAGTGTCTCTTAATAGACTATTACAAGGAAGAGGTTATATGGCATATGCTTAGAACAGTTACACCTAAGAAAACAAAGGAATAGCTTTCTACCTCACATATCAGAGATTTTCATCTATTCTGGGTAAAACCTGACTAGTATTTGTGCATTACTCTAAGCATAAGAGGGACTAATGGCTTTAAGCTGAAAGAGGGTAGATTTAGGTTGGATATTAGGAAGAAATTCTTGGCTGTGCGCAGGGGTGAGGCACTGGAAAATGTTGCTCAGAGAAGCTGTGGATGCCCATCCTGCAAGTGTTCAAGGTCAAGCTGGAAGTGGCTCTGAGCATCTTGGATGAGCAGAAGGTTTGCCCATGGCAGGGTGATTGAAACTAAACTGTCTTTAAAGTCCTTTCTAAACCAAACCTTTCAATGGTTCTATGATTCTATGACTAAGGGTCATTTCTGGGGAATACCAAAACTAGAACGAGATATTAAATTAAAAACAGGCCACGAAGGCATTTGCATTAGGAAAATAAGATGGTGAAAATTCTCACTTTGTGAAGATGAGAAAGGTGAATTTGACATACAGAGTGAGTTGCTTCTGATTCCCAGAAAAAATGGTCCTTCTGTTACGAGATAGTATCCTGCATTTGCAGAGTGATTTTATACCACCAAGGAATTAAAAAAGGGTTAAATCCATGATCCATATGGAGAACACTAAAATGACAATGTTATTCATTAAACTGTATTTAATTTTCTCTTTACATATTTGAAATAATTGACTGGAATTTATTTTTAAGAGCTCAAAAAATTAAATTAACCCACCTACACCTCAATAGCATAAAAACATGACACAAACAATAACATGATGAAAATCCTCTTGTTAATATCTCTCATCATATTGTCTAAACACAGCAGCAAAGTGAGAGATAAAGTTAGGATGTGTTAAATGCTGAATGGTTCAAAGGATATTGCATGCATATGCCAAAGAATATATATTCTTTACTGTTTGTGATGTATACATTTTAGTACATGCTGTAGAAACATCTGTAAAAGTTCCAATACGATTTTTTCAGATTAAAACTTTACTGTGTGGACTTTTCACTGAGGATTTTGTTACATTAAAAAAACATAAAAAAGGATGTCCAGTTGGTATTTCTGCAGGAGTTAACAAAACAGGCATAAAGTATCAAGCATACAACCAAGAGTTAAAGGGCACCTGTGTAGTCAATAACTCTTCCTGCTGTCTTCTTGTCAGAAAAAAATTGTACAGAAGTGCAAATTATTTTTTCCAGTTTTCAAGTAATTTGTTTTGTTCAATTATTCTGTCAATTACACTAACACAGGGTCTCAATTATGTTTCTTGGTTAATTACTGCTTCAGAATGGGGAAGTGGTTAGCGTAAAATATGTACTTGATCCAGGAAGGTGATTTAGCAATAAATGTAATTTTTTTCCGTGACAGAACAATAGGTATCTTTCAAAAGCTACTGTGATAAATACTTTCTATGGCCTTTCCATAGATGTCCCTTCTTTTAATTTTTGACAATCTTTTTCAGCACTGATTTAAATACAACTTTAACTACCAAGCAGAACTGGTTCAATTGAAAGCTCCCAGAGCTGTCTGTGAGTTTGTATTTTCTCTGCAAAATACTGTGCTTGAAATCCCTACAGATTCTTTAACTTTTATCCTACTGAAGCAAACTGGAATCATGTATTCTACTTTTCAAGACAAATCAGCAGAGTATCTCTGCAGCTCCTGAGATCAGGACACCTGAGATCATCTCATGGTTTTCTAATATTTACAACAGGATATAATTTTTTAGTCAGCATTACATTGGAAGTGGATAAATGCAGATGTAGAAACAGAAGTCACTCCACAGCAGTACACCACTATAAATATGTAAAAAGGTTGCTTTTTTCCATGCTCGTTTTGACTGTTTTTACAGCTGTCAATGTCTCTTCCTTTTCTTCCCCCCTGTAACTTCCCTTAGATTCATGTACAGGAATCAATCTCTACCATTAATGTTCTCTCCACATCTACATTCAACCATTTGTGTATATGTGAATTCGAGAGTTTGATTTTCGTAAATTCTGCTAGTAATGTTCATTAGCAATCCATTAGCCTTAATCATTTGCTTAGCCCAATATGAGTTTCCATTAGCACCCTTATGGAAAATAAAATGGAAAAATGATTTGCTCATGAAAGGCAGAAAAGGAAAGATTCAGCGAGATGAGTTCTTTCATGATCTGTACATCTTTCTGATCAGCCAGCTGGAAAAGGACTAAAAAAAGCATGGTCATTGAGAAGGTTAGGATCACAGACTGGTCATGCTACAGGACTCTGTAGATGTCTCATTCTTTGATTCCAAAATGATTTTTCATATCATCGTAGATACTCATGACATGAAGACATTATTCGTTGACAAGTCCGCCACTTAGTGTAATTCTCTAGCAACAAAGTTATTCTTTCATAATCAGTCACCAAGTAAGTTAGGATGGTTTAAGGTGAATCAAGAATTTCTTGTAAAACAAGAACTTACGAGTTTTTCAAAGGGCTTGCATATTTTTTTTCTTTTCATTGTCAGACAGTGCTTTTTGTTTTTCTTTTCATTTCTTAAGTATTTGAAGTTTCTTCTCTGTATTCTTACTACTGTTATCTTTTCCTCTGCAGGTTATAACTCTCCCTGATATTGTAGACTCTTTGTAAGGAGAAAGATTGCAGGGCTGTATCATGAAATTGTCAAGGATCTCCTGGCACTAGTGCTTCCTGCTCCTTTAAGCCATTGTAAATTTTTCTCTCATTTGGCTTTCATTAATGTTCTTAACATCCCTACTGTAGTCTAGAACTAAGTCTCAAGAAAATTGCACTCTAGGTCTTGGGTGTACCATGGGCCTCATGGTTGACTGTATTATCTAATGCTCTCTATAGCTGTTTATGAATCTCTGAGAGAAAGAAATAATTGTTGCCCAAATGTAGTAAATTTTGAGATGCACAAATTGAAGTGCACACAAAACCTTGATGTCTCAACTTTTCAACTACTTTGTTGAATATATTATTCTTTGTGTAAGAAGAAACATGTCATGTAACAAGATGACATTTTATAGAATCCTGAGTAAATATAAATATTAAAAAAAATCAGGAAATGTTGGCAACTTGCTACATGGTTTTATTGATCTCACTTCTTAATTTTTAGTTTTTCCTCTTCAGTGAGGATAGATTAGAGAAATTATGTAGTCAGAGAGGAGTTCTGGTATGGCTTCAAAGAATAATATCAAACATTAGTATCATACGATAAAAATGTCTGGAAATGGATTGCTACTTTGCTAAAAGAAATAGAAGTAGATGCTTCTTGGTCATTAGGCTTTAGTTCGAAGGGAGATAGAACTATGTAGGTAGAAATGATAGAAATTTTGTCATCTATCTGTGGGTTGCTCTGGGTGTGCTTTTTTGTGTTGTGGGTTTGGATATTTTTCCCTCCTTGGGGTTTTTTAATGCATACTTTGTGAAATTAATAGCATAATTTAACATACATCCTTGTCTTTATCTCTATGGGGAAGGTGGAACTCACTGGAAGAGTTACACAGACAATGCTGAAATAAAGCAGCTGACAGTGGCAGAAACAAAAGCAATCTTTTTTTTTTTTTCATTTTTTTTTCCCCAAGTGAAATTACTGGTACTGAAATAGCATTTCAACAATAAAATATAAAAGTGATACACAGTGGGAGATCATTAAAAAGTATCCTGTCACTTGAATCAGACCATGTATTGTAATGCAGATTATATTGATTTGCTACGAGTTTCACATTAAAACTAGAGTTTCCCTCAGCTGAGCACAAGTACTAAAACTCTTTGAATTACAGTGGCAAGCAGCAGGGTAGTTGGTATGACGCCTCTCTTACCAAAACTTGAGATCATAAGGATATTAGCAGGAGGTTTTCAGACTTCTTTCTGAAAGCTCAATAAATTATTAACCAACTCTATTCCTACTATTTGCACTACTGC
The DNA here is from genome assembly GCA_013397935.1 of Dasyornis broadbenti. Classification (NCBI taxonomy): domain Eukaryota; kingdom Metazoa; phylum Chordata; class Aves; order Passeriformes; family Dasyornithidae; genus Dasyornis; species Dasyornis broadbenti. The sequence goes on from VZRN01002074.1 coordinate 3,042,714, forward strand.
TGCTGGATAGTTTTCTTAAAAAGAACAGTGAGGTGCTATGCTTTTATTTTTGTTGTAAAGTATAATACTATTCATGTTGTTCTTTTCAAAGATTAAGAGATATTATCTCAAGTACAGGTAAGATACCCTTTCCCAAGATCTAAATTCAAATCTTCCATGTTATGGTTCCCTGTGATTACCAAGGCTGTAAGAACATTCCTTGTTGCTTTTTGAAAATGTCCTAACTTTATCAGCTTTACCTTTGGTAGATACTGAATCCCACAGCCTTGAAGGGTATGAGCAAGAATAGGAAAAGCCATAACAGAAAGGCATGTTAGGACTGTAGAAGAGGCTGCTGGAAATATTCTCTCAAATGATCTGCTGTGGCATTTGAAAGTACCAAATGTGATAATGAACTTTTCAAAGTTAATCTAATTGGTCTGAGTCATGCAAAATAGAGTTTTCCTCCCCTTTAGGTGCTGTGATGCCTCATTTATGAACTGAAGCCCATGGCAATACAGCCCATCCCTTTTTTCATGATGAGTCAGAAGAGGTTTTGGGAACATGTATGGTGCTTAATGTCCTGCTTCGGGGAGCTCAGGGACAAATACTAAATAAATGTACTTCTGCAAAAGGCCAGTAGCAAGAAGGCATCATGATTCATTTGCATTAAGGTTTCTTTAGGTTTCCCTACTAGTATGAAGGAACCTGATGGTCACAGAAACGATCTCTGTGTGCAAGAAGTAGCCTTCAGCCAGAGCAGAGAGTGTAGTACTGTCTGAGTCTGCTTACAGCCCCTGAAGTGTGAGATACATCAAAGACTGAGCTTAGGGAAGCAGAGACAATTAGAGAGAGAGAATGAATCAAGGGCTGTACTGAGCATCACTTTGGCAGCCTTTGGCAAGGAGAGGTCAGTTGTTGAAGACCACAGGAAATGGAGCTTCAGGAAGAGCAGCCTGAACCCCCACTGACTTTTGCTGCCGAGGACACGATCTCAGCCTGTGTGAGAGCACTGGAGTACAAAGTATTGGTGATTCAATGCTCATCTTGTCAGCTCTTCCTGTGTCACAAAAATCACACATATGAGAGCTGCTACCAGGAAATGGAATAAGACCAGAATTGCTCAGTAGCTGGTGGTGATACCTTTGAGGATCAACCACCACCACTAAAAACTACTGTACATTTTTCATCAGTTTTCAAAGAAACTACATTTAGTTTCTGCTTTACCTTGATGTATCATTTCAGGTCTGTCAGATTCTGTTTCACATTAGATCTGTCTTTGATAATATTATTTCACCATTACTTTCTCTGAAAGAATTTCCAATTGAAGGAAAGGAATGTGTTTTGATTTCATTTTTAAGCTTGATTTCGTACTCTAGAGCAGGCTTGCTCTGTATTCATGTATTCTTGCTGTTACTGAGCTTAACCCTAAGAGAAGAATAGCCTTTCAGCCTGCATGTCCCTATTGCAGAAGAGATACAACATGAACAACTGCTTTCCTTCCCTAGCATTACTTTGTCAGCAGACTTACCTTCTATCTCAAAGAACCCTATTTAATCATGATGAATAGTTCTTTCTCAAAGATTTGTGTCATCTTGGGCAATTTTGCTGTGCATGTCATGATGGTACAAAGTTGTAGAGGAGGGATTTTTCTTGTGGTATTTTCTTAATTGGGTTTTGGACTCAGTTTGCTATCTTCTGTCAAGTAAACTTATTCATAGGGAGCATGGTGCAGGCAGCTCAGATTTAAGTACCAATTTCTGTCAGTTCCTGTCAAAATTCTGCCTTTTGTGATTTTGGAAGGATTTCTTATACTAAAAATGTAGCTGAGCTCTACCCCCATATTGTGTCAAACCTTCAGCTGAATATGTGTTGCTTTACACTTACACAGTGATTTTGCATAATTTTGTAGATTTCTGAAGAAAAGGAGGGGAGGTGTCTGACCAGGTGCAAGTCTAAGAGCTTTTCACCATTGTTAAATTAGTGATATTTCAGTACAGGTTACTGAACATTGACTGAAAGAAAGTTCAAATGGATTACAGGGAATGCAAAATCTAAATTGCAGACCTCAAGGTAATGGGTTTGTTCTTTACTAGTGTCGCTTTTTGTGATTATAATGACACCCATGAGGTTACATATTTTATAAATCTTTTCATCTGAAGAGCCTTTCTTGTTATATTATGCAGTTTCCTGCAAACATAAAGAGAATTAATAGTATTTAAAAATAAAATTTTTGATTCTGACTTGTCATCTTGTATGTGATATTCTGTTTCCCTGTTTGTCTTACATTGGTTTTATTTTCTCTGATGTCCAAAATTGCTAAATAAATGTTCTAGCTCTTGCCTGTTTTTAGTATGTTGGTATCTTTTCCAAATGTTAGATTTTCAGCACGCTGTGGGATCATGCCAAAAGTAATTATTGTCTTTTTCAGTGTTAAGATCCCAGAGTTAAATTAATTGCTGTTATGTTATTTATTACTGTCTTTTAGAAGACTTAGTAATACATTTGTATCATGTCATAGCACTTCTGGAGTAGAGCTAAATTAATGGCAAATTCATGGAATAGAGCTAGCTGGCAAGAGATCTAGCTGGCAGGAGAAACCACGGAATGTATCAGTCTGAGTTACAACTTAGGGTGGACTGTTCAATGTGGAGTTCATACACAGCAGACTTAGATGTGCCAGTAGAACAAATGGCATCAGGGACTTTTGTTCAGTAATTCTCTGATGTTTAAAGAGGGCAATTTGATCTCTACAGTTACAAGTTATAAATTAATTTTTTAATCAATGTAATTTTTGTTTCAAGTTCACACCCCTGATAGCACGGAACTGCATTGAGAAAGAAGCTCGTATTTTAGATTCAGGTTTTCCTGGAACATATTTCTGTCAGCTGGGGTCACATTTTCTTCCTTTTCAGACATGTAAACAGAGATTCTTTCCGCCCACCTAGTGCTAAAAGCTAGTCATCTCACCCCAAGTGGCTCACTCACTTCTTTTACCCAATGAAGAGAAGCAGCTACACCAAGCAATGGCAAACATCGCACATCCTTATGATGAAATGAAACACATTTCATATGTGCCTGTTTCTCTCATTGATTATAGATTAACTAGACTAGAGCTCAGCTAGTCTTAGCTAACCTATCAATGCATAGTTTAGCCAGAATCATTGTATTCTTGATCCTTAATTCCAAGTTCATAATTTGTTGCTGAAGCTTTCTGGAAGAGTTGAACCAAATGGCAGGCATGCTTGTTAAAAAAAATTATATATCCCATTTGACCGGGAACTGAAAAACATTTCCTTAGCTAGAGGTTAGGCAGGCCCAGCATTTGAGCTCTTCCTTAAAAATGTATGCTTAAGTTCTGGAAGCAGTGTTTGACCAACAAAGTTCTTGAAATCGCCAGAACTTCACCGTATTAACTGTAAGATCGTGTTACTAAAGTGAGAGAACTGAAAGGAAAGGTTAAAGGAAAACCTAAAAACTTAATATGAGGTAGCTGTTGGGACAGCTTAGATTCAAAAGAGATGTAGGGATCCTGCATAGACTGGAAACACACCCAATAAGAAAGAAGGATGAGAACAGTCATGCATGACATATCTTGCTTATTAATGACCCTTTAATAAAAGATTCTGGAAGAGATTTTGTAGTTCTTTTATTCTTTCAGAGACTCAACTGTCAAAGCATGTGAAGATAGGGAGCTTTGTCAAAAGATTTGGTACTCAACAATAGTTTTGCTCATGTGATGGCCTCCAAAACATTTCTAATTAATAAAGTGAAGTATGCAACTTATCAGCTAAGGGTGGAGGCACTAAAGCTGCTATGAAGCCTATATTGAGAAAAAAATTAAGCAGCTTGTTGTAGACTTTTACATATTTTTGAAAACGTAGATGTATGGTGAGTGTGAAAGTCACAGTACTTTTCCTAAATTATTCTGACAGTTAAAATTGATGGACCCTAAGAAATCCAGGCTTGCTTATTTGTTCACTACCTAAGCTTAGGATGTTCTTTTACTCAGGAGTCATAAAACAATCTGCACATTGATAAATGGGTAGTGCACTTTCACAGTTGCTTTCTATAAATAAACAAGCAAAGCAACATTAAAGTACGGCAATAGCAGCACCAAAGTTTTACAATTAGTTATTTCTTTGCATTCTATAGCTCTTTTCTTGCAGTAATTGTATACCATATTACTTAGTTATGTGGAGAGTAGAATCTTTGTTTCTTTTATGTATTGAGAAGACATCATTGTATTTGGTGTTCCACCTGTACTGGAAAGTTGCCTTTCTAGCATTAACCCAAGGAAGTTTCTCAATTCTTTCATATTGGAGTTAGTTCTTCATCTTTTTCCATACAGAATATACTTTTAATATTGCCAGAACCCAAACCACAATTAAAACCACCCGCACCTTCAATTAAAAAAAAAAAAAAAAAAAAAATCCTTTCCACAAGAAAGAAAATTAAAAAAAAAACAAACTCCAAAACAAGCTACAAACAAAGAACAAACCTAAAATATCAACTGAGCAAAAACACAGGACGCCATTATGTTTTAAAAGATTTTAATATTGTTACTTCTGGGTTGCTTGTCAAAAGACTGGCATGTTCTACTGGGGATTTCAGTAGGCAGTCACAACCAAAAATTTAATTGACAGCCAAATAATCAATCTTGTCAACTTCATTTGTATTTAAAAGGAGTTAATATAGAAGATCTCTGTGCAAGTTTAGGGAATTCTACAACTTCCCTTGTTTGTTATCTACCATTCAAATACTTCGTAGCTCATCTTCCTTGTCTTCCCAGTGTTGTAATGTTGGTGTCAGTAGCAAGGTCAACCAGAATTGAAAGTTCAACAGAAAAATGTGGGAACAAAAGCCTAAGAATTCTTGTCTAGCAGAGCAATCCAGCCTAAGCACATCGGCAAGCTCTGCATGACATGAGTTGGGATGAAGCTTCATGCAAGGCTGAAGTGTGTCTTGTTTGGTGAATGGCAGTAGTGCCCTATCGTCTCAGATACTGAAAGAGTTTTGAAGTGCAACCCTAACCATAAAAACAATATTAATGTTTGGTGACAAATTAGGAGTTGATTAAATGTTTATTTACTTTACAGGGCACACAAGGAAGCTGTGTAAGTGGCTATTATTTATCCCAAAGGTCTCAAAAGGTACAGCAATCACAGAAAAGCGAAAACCAGGAAAATGCTACATGAAAAAGGCAAAGGCAGTGCTAGCCTTCCTCCAGTATTTCCTGCCCTTCCTTACAGTTCTCTGTTGTTTTCTTTTTTTTAAACTTTTGTCAGCTTTCCAATGATATCTTTATACCCATACCTGTGTAATTTGTAGCACTGTTTCCTCATTCTTTTGCTTTCAATATGCCCTGTTTCAGTACAGACAGTACAGATTGCTTAGTTTTGGGATGGAATTTCAAGCATGACAACTGGCAGAATTTAAACTCTATCTTTGAACTGCCTCCTTTATGAAGTGCATCACCTATAAAAGAGCTAAAGAATATATGAGAGGGTACTGATTATTATTATTATTTATTCACTTTGTTTATGATTTCATAGGAACTCTTCTGTGCCATTCAGAAAGCAGCTGTCAGACTAAATAAAAATACATTATAAGAAAGCCCTCATCTTTTTAATTGATATTAATCTAGTTGCATCCAGCCATAAAATGCTCACCATTGATGATATGGCAAATAATGTGACTGCAATTAGTTAGCAATTCAATGTGCCTTTCAGAAAACAGTCTCCAAACCTTCCTGGAAATAACTCTCTTCTGCCAAATTTTTTTTTTTTTTTTTAGACATATGAAACCAGTAGGTTTTAGAGCCTCTTCAGATCTGTATTCTGACAATTTTTATGCTCTTTCTGAAGTTGATGCAGAAGCCTTGGTAGGTGAGGCATCAGATGCTCTTTTCAAAGGGAAAGAAATAACGGTGTGTATAGATAAATATCCTAGCATACAGAAACTCTTCGGAAAACATTAATGAGGGGAATGTTATACACTTTGTTTTTATCTTTTGCTAGTCTAACAAATGGGTTGTCCTGAGGACTGGTCTGTAGAACTAAGTAACTTGTTTCACAATGTCTTAAAGGTGATGTTGCCATGATTTATAGGCAGCCTTCCGTTTGTGTTTCTATTTTGTTGTAGTATTTTGTGATAAAAAGGAACATTTTATTATAATAATTCACTAAATTTTAAGCCACAAGTAGTAATCAGGCCATTAGTGTATCACATGACATACCTAAGTGATTCTGAAGCCTCCTTTGGTAAAGGGAAAGTCTTCTCTGCTTCTGGCTAATGATGGCAGATTGACTACACAGGTTATTCTTCCGACACTAGATCCATTACAGTCAGGATTTAAGTATCCTCAGCCGCTGTGCAACCCTACAGGAGTTGTTTGATCTTGATGACCACAGATTATTTGCTGCATGTGTTGCTACATTCAGGAGAAAAAAAAAAAAAAAACAACAACAAAAAAAACCCCCTTGCTAGAATACAGCAACAAAACTAAGATCAAAAGCTGCAACTAAGAAGAGCGCTGAGGTAAGCGGAGCGAGACTACCTCTGGTTAGCTTCCTTTTGTTTCCCCACCAACCCACCACCTACCTTTCTGTGGTGCAAACAGCCCTGTCATTGCTGTTCACATGATAAGCAACATTTTATAATTTCCAACCTAGTGCATCTGGATTTAGATTGTTGGATGAGTGTAATTAACCCTGTTCCTTTTTTTCCACCTGAGTCACTTTGACTGATGGGAGTCATAGTGAAACATGAAGGCAAAACTGTCACTCACCTGTTGTGGTAGCAGATGAGCCCCTCCCAAGCTCTTACTGAAGGGTCAAAGGAAGTTGTTCCATTAGGAATTTTTATTTTACTGTGCTTGAGCTACTAGAAGCAAATGACGTCATTACACAAAATTACTCAGACACCCATTTCTTCTCAGTGCACGTAAAGATTATGCCCAGGTTTACAGACCAGCACCACACTGCAGCTGATTCCCCTGGTGGGTAGGAGCCTGATACAGTTTAAGATGGTAGAGGATCTTGGCTTTTGGTTATCTCATTGCTTTTGTGCGTGTTCGAGGTACCTGCCTTGTCCAGAGTGCTTCAGGGGCAGTCTGGCCCTTGAAGTAACTCCACTGCTGATATTTTGTTGCCTCAGTGTTTGGTGTACTCAATTGAAAATCTGCTCACTTACTGATTCTACCTTGACTGAAGACCATTTCTTCCCTGCTCTCATAAGGGGGAAATACCATTTGATTATTGCGTAATCTCAGTTAATTTATGTGGTGGTATTTGACTCTGCTACAAAAAGGTTTGAAATTTTTACTGGGAAACTCTTGAGTCTTTTCCAATCAATGAGATTTTGCAGCAGAGGGAATTTATTTCACTTTCCCAGTACCTGCTAAAATTTCTTGAGCTCCTGGTTTCTGCTACCTATAAAATCATGTAATGTGGTTCTGTTGAATCAACTAAACAGGGTTTAGTCGATGTATTTCTCCTTAGTTGTCATTAACTCCTTGTGGTTGTGCATATAAAAGATAAGACTTCCCTTGACTTGCTAAATTTGTCTTTGTAGAGAAGTGAATGACCTTTATTAATGTGGCACTATTGCACATTTTTCCTTTTCAAGAAGTTTTTTTGAAAGTAAAGTTACAGGTGTAATATATTACGGTGACTAGGCATAATGAAATATCACTTTAAGAAAAAATTAGTTTTAGTTGTCACCTAATGATCCCTACCTTTAGTTTAAGTACTCTCTATGGAATAACATGAGAGTATTTTTGCCTGAAGGCTATTTCTGTTAGGTATATGAAAATTATGTGTAATTTATATAAGCTAGCTTCTCTTTTTAATAACTATTTTTGCCTATAGGACTTTCAGCACTTTTACATACTTCTTAAATGTATTGATTCATTTGAAATCCTCTGGAAGTCAGAGATAATTAAAAATATTTGAAAGTGTTTGTTTACTGCTATGATCTTTTGAACTGGAATGAATACAGTGCTTATTCTAGAAAAAAATCTGATTATGAATCTGATGAGGATTATGGTGCTGAGCGCTTCTAAAAGTCAAGTAGTGGATAGCCACAATGTGACTTCCTAACACCAATGGATAAGTGTAACCAACAGCTGCATTTCACTGGGTTTTCATCTGTTGAAAGCAATGAGATGCTTTCCATGTTTTGTGTAATGCAATGTCCTTGGGTGAAAAAATGAAAATATGGAAAAGGAAGATACTTTAAATCTAAAAGCATGAGTTTTTACTAGGTCAGCGAAACTTCAGCACAAAATTCACAATAGTAATTTCATATAGAGTGCATTTAAGGGCTCAAAAGTGTGAAACTTTACTGCTTTTGTTTTTTTTCTTTTGAGATGTAAATAAAAACTGAACACTAATTTATTTGGGTGTTGGTTTTTGTTTAGTTTTGGCTTTGTTGAGTGTGTTGGGGGAGTCTGGGTGGGGTTAGTTGGTGTTTTCCCCCCTGTAGGAATAGGTAATAGATGTAAAATTGTATTATTTGTTTTGTGAAGCAGAACTCCTTCCCTGTCTCGCATGCTCCTTAGTGTCCATTCAATGACCCATTTTGTGTTATCTATGTGGACTAAGAATGTGGGGAAAGAAGATACAAAGTAAGATTTACATAAGAACAGTTCCTATTCTGCTAATTTTCTAAATTTACACAGATGAAAAGAAAAAATCACATTCTCAGGATAAGTGAAAGCACCAGTATGTTGATTTTATGGGAGTAACTGTTCTAGTTGAAGACAAATGTATTTGATTTTTTTGGTGGATTCTAGTAGTGTGTATTTATTTTAGATTTATTTGACACTTTAAAGAGCACTCATCCAGGGTTTGAAATGCCTTTGACATTTATCGAAAATACAACTGTATTCTAAGCAATTGTTGATTTTTTCCATAATTAGAGGCTAGGACTCAGCAAAGCATGTACATAACTAAAAACACACACTTAAATGTTCCAATGAATAAGACAGCTTGGCTACGACATGGTAGAGAGGAAGAATGAAATGGAAAGGTCATGGTTTCTTCTCTTTTCGAGTCAATCTGCCCAGACAAAGACACCAGAAATTGGATACATTTTACTATGTGAATGCAGGGCCAGCAGAGCCAGATTTTACTTAACTCTCTCTCAGAACTCCACCAGAGAAATGTGAAGAGACACATGGCAGAAACACATCAGCCTGCAATACATCCTGTGACACTATGGTGTCTGGTGAAAAGGAGAGAACAGAAAGAGGGAGTGAAGACGTAACGGGATCTGTGAGAGCTAAGGAGCTGATCCTGATTAGGGAGTGGCAAAGACTGTCCTTGTCCTTGCCTCAAGCATTGCTCAAAAAAATGCACTGTCAAAGTATTCAAAGTTAAGAAAATGTGTATCACTTCAAGATTTTTTTTTCTTGTTTGATTCATTAGGAAGAGACTGTGCACTCCAGTTAAATTGATGGATTCTTGAGACCAGTTTACTGCTTCAATAGCTGTTGTTCCAGTAGTCTTACTTAGATGAATGGCCCAATAAAAAAAAAGGGGAGGAAAAAAATCCCCAGTATTATTCATTGTAGATCTCGCATTTTCTTAGTGACCTACATTTTTTTCCACTATTTTATGCTTTTATTATATATATAAACACAGGAATTCAAGTCTCTTTCTAAATAAGAAACAAAACAGTAAATTTACTGTTACAAGGGCCATATTGCAGCTGTGTGAGGGATTAAAGTGAAGTATAGGATCACCTTAACTGTAATTTTTAAGGAGAAAACCATAGGTAGCACTGTTTTAAGGTGCAGCTTAAAATAGTGACCTGAAGTGCATAAAACTACCAGATCCATATTCACTTTATGCTTTAGATTATGAAAAGCACACATCTTAATTGTCAGTAACAATCACTAAATAAAGCTTATTGTCTGAAAAGCAACAAATCCAAAAAGATTAATCTCACACTTGTAAGGTGATGGAGCCTTCCAGCATATGCTGTCCAAGCAGGTGCTGGATCCCAGCTCTGACCACTTTTAGTCTAGGGGAGGTCAGGGCTGAAGCAGATGGCTTCTGCTGAATGACTGAGCTAAGCACAGGATGTGTCGCGGTGACCCCAAGACAACAGATAAATATGCATCCTTGTGGGAGGCTGGTATTTGATTTGGTGTGTCTAACCAGTCTCTATAGAAAAATAAATAGTTTTACAGTTAAAGAAGGGAAAAGAAGAAGAGACTATAGAATTATTCTGTCATTTTGTTGAGAAATTTTTAGGTCACAGGATCCTGCAGTAGAGGTGGAGTCCTCCGTGACAGAAAGGATCACTTTTCATTTTTGTATCTTTTTTGAAGGCATGTTTTTAATCCAAAGTTGTAAAGGCTTTCAATAATATATTCAGCTTTAGCTGTTTCAAGGAGGAGGAAATAGTGCAGGCCATCCTCAGTTTATAACGTCTTGCAAAAGAAAGAAGAACCAAAAGAAGTGCCTGTCGGTGATCCTTAATAGTATTTTCTGTGGGAATTTTGTGTCTGAGGATTGCATCAGAGTTGATTAGTTCCTACTGTATAATTCTACCTACCCTACAGGTATGCGGAAATACAAAAGGAAATTTAAATTCCAGCATGATACCTAGAAGTTCATTAAAATGGAAGCAATCAATACCTCTAAAATTATAGTACAAGTGGTTTGTGTTGATCTGCCATATTGCCAGGAATATTTCTTAGGAATTAACACAGTGTATTGCCACTATGGGCTGAAGCAGACAATAAGGATATATAGTGGTGGTGCGAAAGAAAGATATCTTACTAAGTACGGGAAACAATAAAACAAGAAACTAAAGGAACTATATTGCCTTTACTGTCCTCCTAGAACAAAGACTTGGATAAGGGACAGCCACAGGTAATATCGAGGGTTGGTCATCGTCTACTTGTGCCAAAATGTAATATGTAAAAGAATTTGAGAAATGGGACTGGGAACCCTTCAAAGGTTCTATAGTTAGGGAAAGATCTGAGTGAGAAACAATTATTTTGCCTTCCAAAAGCCAGAAGTGCATTAAAAATAATGATGTCCCAAATTGGGATAAAAAGTCAAAATTTTTTAGTCTTTTCATGAAATTAGACTGCTCTTGGTCCCCACCTGCCAAATGGTATTTTAAATCAAAAACGGAACTTTTCAGTGTAAGAAATTAGAAGTAAGATTCTAGGTTACTTTCTGGAATTTTGAATGTCAAAAGCTGTTTTTAAAACCAGCTCTTTTCTTTAAAAGAAAATGTTTTATAAAGATACTATGTAGCACCCTAGCTAGATTTGCAAAACTTCAGTGTTTTGAAATAAACCTTTCCTACCTTCATCTTAAAGGACACGTTTAGACTGGCTGTCTCAGAAAACTCTGCCTCAGGTATTAGTACAATACTTTCATTTGTTAGAAAGCTTAAGGGAACAGGTAATAACTCAAGCAAAGAATCTGAGATGCAGAGAAGTAAATACTGTATACCAAGAAACAAATTCTGAAAACGAATTTAGAGATAAGAATTCTTGTACTAGAAATTTTATATCTCCAGGCTTTTTCAGTTCAATAAATATAGACAGATATAGCTTCAATAGTATTGATATTAATAAATGGAGACAACTGTATTCAAGTACACTGAAAGCCTGAAAGTAATTCTTCTCCTTAAAGAAGATATTGACAAGAAAGAAGAAAAGCCTGTAGTTTTTGAAATACCTTGAAATGTTGAGGAGACTCCAGGCACTGCACTTCCATTGTTCATTTAATGAAATAAGCTATTGCCTACACATCTATTAGAACATAAAATAGAAATAACATCTTAATTGTTATGCAGGGTAGGGACTAAATAACATAGTAGAAGCTGAAACAAAATGAGAGGTTGACTTAAAAGTTTCATGCTCGTGTCAACGCTCATTGCCACATGGGGTATATTAACACAAAACTATTTCTTAGCAGTGTTTCTGCTTGCTTTATTTTTACCCTTTTTCTTCATCTGTTTGGGTTTTTTTTTTTCTGCCAGTGGTGTAAATCCTCCTGTAAGGCTGTATCACTTTCCTGTTGACATCTGCTGTTGGAAGTCTGTATGAATGGGAATTATGCATGTTTTCAAGGAGTATACACATTGTATAGTGTTTAGATGTAGAAGATGTATGCTAGTCCCTCCCTGCAAAGGTAGCTCTTTAGGTCCTCAAAATTGTATAACAGGCAGCTGCAAATCCTCTAGAGAGACACCTGTGTGATAAAAGAAGAGTAGAATTATGCCATCCCATTTTATAGAACCGACAGTGGCTGCTACTCAATTTTTCACAAGAAGAGTGTGTAAGTTGCAAAATGGCAAAGTAACTGAGCACAAGGAAGAAGTTTATAATGAACAATCTGAAGTGATACAGACATTTCCTGTATTTTCTGACAACTTAGTCTCAGTTGATTCTTTCATGGAGATCTGGCCACATCTGTTCTTTCAAATGAACAACCCAAAACCACTAAAGGTGAAAAGCTCCTGAAACAGAGAAATTCAAGACTTACTGGTCAAGATCGGTTAAAATAAAGGGTTTGACAGCACAAATCTCTTGCCCCTCTCAGCCTACTATGATTGTTGAGTGAATTCTGTCTTTCTGTGATTCCAGCAACATTCATCAGCTCTCTGACGTGCAACACATTCTTCATTTACCTCTTCTGAACCTCTGTGGATGTATCTTTTTTGTCATCAGCTCTGAGGTTTGGCTTTGAGCTCTACTTGTTTTAGGAGTCTCTTAATCGCTTTTTTTTTTGCTGGAGACCGCTAGGTTACTGTGCATTCTGTCTGCTCTATCCTGCAGTCAAACACCCCCACTTCAGGACAAGCATCCACTCCCATCTGGGAGGCTCCACACCCATTCTCAGCTGAGGATATGCAGTGTACAAGCTGCAACTGGCAAATGGGTAAATCAGGATGGGTGCCTTTAATCAGCCTCTCACTGGCTGCCTCAGCCGTGTGGGTTAACATGACAACACTGCAGGCAGCTGCACTGTGAATTTGAGAAGCCAGGTGGTACCAGGAGTCAGAGTCGTTGTGAGGAGAACTGTAAGGGGAGTTATACCCTCCTGCTCCACCTAACATTTAAAAAGAGGTGGAGAGACAGAGATAATAACAAAAAATTAAGGAGACAGATCTGACCTTACGTAGGTCTGTTTCCCTTGATATATATGAATATGATATCATTTGTTTGCTTTAAAGCAGTCATTCCTGTGGCTTTATTGAGTGTGGGAGGCCAAGTCTCCTGTTTCAAGAAATGGTGGATGATGAATGACTGCTTCCAGGTAAAATCTTCAGCCCTCAGATGACAACAGAAACGACCAGAATGGTGTGCAGTCTGTCACTTGGTGATATGCTTTTATTAAATTAATGGAATAGTTCACCTCTCTTTTAAACATAGCATCTAATAAAGTAATTGAAAAGCATCAAAATGTTTCAAAGCTTGATTGCTCATCAACATTGATAAAAGCTTGGGATGAATAAAAGGAATAAGACACTGAAAAAGAGTAGAGCCAACCATTACAGAATAAAGTAAAGTGTGATGAAAAAGAGATTTGGAATGAACAAATATACAGTTGACCAAAGCATAACTGTCCCCTGTCCTTCAAATAAAGGAGAATGCAGCTGCTCAAAGATGTTACATTAGACTAATGTACCAAGGACTATAAGACTAAATGATGACATCTGAGTCATTTGGAATATATAAAATAGACATTGAAATAAATCACTGTCTTGGAGCAAATACATCTTTGAAAACAGATTATTCTGGCTCAGCATTTCTTCTTGATTAGCTCCTCGTGCCCACCTCTGTTCTGGAGTTGCAGTAGCTGTCATGCTGTATGTTATAAAAAGGCACAAGTGTGTGTGCCCCACACATTCTGTGTAGATAAAGCAGAAGCACATGATTCACTAAGCAGCAAAGGGACTTGGTGACTTAGTAAAAATCAATGTGGAAGTGAATGGGTCACTTTTAGCCATTTGACAGTTCTGACTTTGTAAGTAGGTCACAGCACTGGAATATTAACGTTTTACAATGAACTTAATTACATGCAAGAGCAAGATTGTAAGGAAAGGATTTTAACTGTAGCTTTTGGATCTGCATTGAGTTCTATGAGCAGAGAAAAACAGATGATTGATTCTCTTTCTTATTTTCTTCTGTAAAGGAGCCAAAATCATTTCATCCAAAGCCGTTTTATTTGGATGTATAGACTGCAGATACCATTTTATGATGCTTAATCTTAATGCTGAAGTGAAGGGTGTCTCATTGAGTTTATGCACGTATAGTTGGTTTTGCCTTCTGAAAAGCAAATGGAAGTGATTTGAGAGAAAGAAGATGTCACAGAGAGAACCTGACCTGGACTTCACTCAAAACCATGAACCTTGTGGAGAAGATAAAATCTGTGCTTTAAAGATCTTGCTTTAAAATGCAAAGCTTTCTCCCACATTGATGTCAGCAATGAAGAGCTTGTTTCACAGAGGGTTCTGCTTTTAATTGTAGAGCACTACATCAAATTCCAGAAGATAAATGAACATGGAACAAATTTGTACTGGCTCTGTCAATAACTAATCTGACATCAGCATTTTAGCTCTTGGACAAAGGCAGCTTTGAGATCTGGAGAAGATTACAAAAGGGCCTTTTCTTTGTGTTTAATTTAAATGTTAAATTTCTATCAGCTCAAGCACTGTTATTAATTAAAAATAAGAAAAAAAGAAAAAAAGAAGAAAGGAAAGAAGCTGATGTTTGCTTCTTTTCCAGAATATGCACACATGCTGTTTTACTGAGACCTTTACAAGCTTCTGTTCACTAGCCATACACTCCTGAGGCTGTTTTATTATTGTTCACCCTTTCTACAGAAAACAAAATACAGCAACGTATGCCATGACATTTTGTGACATTTCCAGATATGAACATCTGGGAAGTTTAGTGTGACAGTGACAGCAAAGCTGACAATGATATTCCAGTGCCACATACAGCCTGGGCATCTGCAGTCATTGCCTTTTCATTTTATTTTCCTCTCCCTCCCTTTCTCCTTCTCCCACCTAAATGCTTAATGCAGTCCTTCTCTATTTTGGCCCTGAAGATAGAATTATATCCCACATTTATTTCAAAGCTGTACATAGAACATTGTACATCAAGTGCATCACAAATTGGTTCAGAGCAAAAGGGAAGAGCTTTCCAGCTAGCAAGAGGAAGTGCAGCTGCACAAGTTGCTCTAATTGCAGACATTGGGTGGATTTGATCATCAGATGTCTACTCTGCATAAAATCGAAGTTAAACAGCTAAACATTAATTACTTCTATTATTGCATTTATATATTGAGATGAAAGGGGGGAAAAAAACCCAACAACCTACACATCTTGGGTAGTAAGCCAAAGCAAGAGAAAGGGGGAAAAAAAAAAAGAGAGAGAGGAAAAAAAAAAAAGCTGAATAGTTGCATTTGAAATGTAAACTCTCTCATTTGTGCGACAAAAGGTGCACTGGAGGAAAGTAACATTTTATAAATGATCCAAGCTACAGCACTAATATGGTGAGTTAATAAAATAATATAAAACAAATAAAGGTACATTGAAGCTGTCTAAAGGAATTGCTGTGACCTAATGGTGTGAGGCACAAACACTTAGTCAACATGTTCTTATGTCAATTTCATTTTCAATTTATACTATTTATTTGCTTTTTTCTGGTCTCTTAGACATCTACAGAAATTGTGTTTTCTAAGGGACTTTCTCTGTTGCTTTGAGAGCCAATACTGGGTGGCATTAGTAATAACAAAAATTTCATAATCTATCTAGTGTGTTGCAGCATTTTCAGCCACAAGGCCCTGTTAAAGCCTCAAAAATTGTAACAATCAGGCTTTAAAATTGCATAGTGTCTTTTAAAGATAATTTCAAAGACTAATAGCTCAAATAAATAACTCCCTGTTCTAAAAAAGGAAGATTCGGTATCCAGCTAGAGTTTCATGGTGTACAAAGCTCTACCACACTACAAGGTGACAGCAAAATAGTTGATATGTAATTATTGACAGTGGAGTCACCGTTTCTGGAGGTGTTTAAGAAAAGACTGGATGTGGCACTTGATGCCATGCTCTAGTAGTGTTGGGTCATAGGTTGGACTCGATGATCTCAAAGGTTTTTTTCCAACCTAGCTGATTCTGTGATTCTGTGATTTTTGTTTAGATTTACTGCAGTTGAACACTGTTCTATGTTTGGCTGTGTTTAGACACAACAACCTTACATCTTTTCTGTAATTAGCAACCTTGAAATATTTATAGTGTTGCTTTAATGAAAAGGGCTAACATGAAGAAAAAGGTAAGGTACTTAAAAGGAACAAGTAATGTTGTGAGGTGAGCATTTTGTTCATATCCTCTAGGAAAATTTATATTCACTCTTTTTCAGAATTGCTTTATTGGAAGAATGGAAACACTGTGTCGAGTCCAGTCCTTGTTTCTGCCACAGACTGGACAGTATTCCTAAGAAGAGTATCAGCTTTCCTGGATGAAAAATTATCTTCCTAGTCTTCATTTTCAGACATCCCCTGAAACAGAAGGTCTTATCTTGCTTGAAAAATACTCCTCTTGTGAAAATCTTCCTAATAAACTCATTTGTTAGAGTATTTCCTGAAGGCAAATGCTGAAGGGGTGTGGTAGCAGAGTGTAAAGGCCATAACTCGTCAACTGAGAACTAGCAAATTGATATACTGGGCCCACAGAGTAATTCCTTGTTCAGACCAGAGAAGCTGGTGCTCCTGGGGAATGTTTCCATGCTGCTTTCTGGTGAGTGTTTGCCTGGCCAAGAGACAACAATGACTTCCAATAGATAGATGATTTTCTACTTTCCCCTAGAAATATATATAATGAGTCAGAGAATGTCTGGGTTTTATAGACTGCCATTAGCAGTTGTCATTTCAGCCTGAGACAATTCTGATTGAAATAAAGTAATTTCCTGAATATATTAAAATAAAGGAGATTGTTATAATCTTAACAGGAAAATAGTGTGATGAATCAGATTCCATAAAACGTTTCTTTTTTGTCTCTTCCCCCTTACCATCCTCCCCCTCTTCCCCCTGGTTTCTGTTCATTGTAAGCTGTCAGACGTCTTCCATTTACTTTTCAGGACCTTTGTTTTATTTTGCTTTGCCCCTTTTTATCCTCCTGAAAACCTAAGCAAATTGATAGAGCAAAGCACAAATACAGTGCCAACATCTTACAGAGAGCTTTCCTTAGAAGACAGCAGGCAGTAGACTTGTATTTTCTGCTTCACAGTATGGGGATTCAGCAAATATGACCAGCTGTTGCATGGAGAGTTTTGGCTCAGTGAAACAATTTTGTACAGTGATGCTCTGGCCTAGCCCCAGACTTTCTTTCTCCTAAGCTCCCTTATGTAGTGTACTGGAGAGCTCAGTTTTCTGAGGGATGCAGTGTCCCACATCCCCCCAGCCCAGCCCCAGGCATCTTCTCTGCGGTTTGAGCCACCTGTGGAGAAGAAATATTCTTTTTATTGTTTTCTGTTGGTTTTGGCCCCTGTGTATCAGTATCAGCAAACACAAGGTTCTTTGTGTCCTCTTCCTTGCCTGGTGGTTGGTTCACAGTGTTGCATCATCCAAAACACCTACTCTTCGTTTTTGGCATGGCTAAGTGACCCTCTGTTCACCCTGGCCTTTGCTTCCTCCTCTTGTGGCAGGAATAGCAAGTTTAGTCCTGTTCACAGCAGCTCTTTTTCCTCCATTCCTAAACATTTCTTCTGAAATTTTCACCTTTGTGAACTGGCAACTGCTTTGCAACTTCTCTAAAGATGTTATTTTACTTACATCTTTTCTCATCTGCATTCATGGCAAAAAAAAGTTCATAGAGAGCTTTTTTTTTTTTTTTTTCAGTTAAACTGTGAATTAGTTTTCAAATTGTTTCCTAGATTTTTTGTGTGAATGTTGCTACAAAAATTTCAGCTGTCTTCCATGTGACTCCCGTGCTGTAGTCTGACTGCAGACTAGTTTGTGAATGTACATTGCTGGAAGTTTAAAAAATCCTAATGAATTATTCATGCACTGAATATTACCATAGCCTTGTGTGGGTATTATTGGTACCCATGGGTGACCAGGCTGTAGAGCCACGGGCACAGGCACTGTTTAAAATCATTTTATTTGCCATGTAAGAAGTTGCCATCCAAGGAAGAACCAGGGCTGATGATTCACCAGAACTGAATCTGAAAGTAGGAAATCTTGTGAAGTAGGAAATACCTCAAGCACTCTGGTGATGGAATCCCAGCTAATCTCCCTCAAACAGACCAAGGAAATTTTTGGGGTTAACCAAAATATAAAGGTTAGAGATTATTTTGGCATCTGTTGGAGTCTGAAACAGAGAAGGTTCACTTGTCACCCTCTTGCTGTCCCTTCAGGATGCTGGGCAGAGTATTTTACATGACTTCAACTCTTTAGCTAGTTACTTGTGCCTCACTTTTAAGAGGGACTCCATAGATTTTTTTGACTGGCCTTGGTTCTCTCTCCCTACCCCAAATAATAAAGCCCACACAGAATGGTAATAGAAGTAGGAACTGCACCGTGTTGCTTCTAAATCTGCGTAGATTGTGAAGGATATATTAAGGTAGTTGAATGTGAATTTTGCAAACAATTTAGCAAAAATACATGATAAGAACACAGGAATATTACAAAAATCAAGGAAAGTTAAGAAAAATCATCTGTGGTTTTTCAGGCTTTAGCACAAGTGACAACTCTTAGTTTTGGTTTGTGTGCTTGATCTGTCAATTCATCTATTAGGGGCTTGAGCTGCCTTACTGAGCCCCTGCTTGGGACTGCACACATACTGTTCCACTCTGATTTTCCCTCTGACATGATGCTAGCCTTCACCCTGAAGCTCAGTATTATTTTATGCCATGTGTTAATTTCCTGCATGAATGCCTTATTTACCTTCATTTAGAGTATGCTGCAGGTGGAAACAGAACAGTACTTACTGGCAATATTTTTGGTGGCAAAACACTGAAGGACAGCTCAGGGTCTTGCATAGCTCCAGGGTATCACCACTGTGAAAGCAATTTAGAGGTGTGATTTGTCATTAAGGAGGGCTGGTTTCTTAAATACAGATGCTTCATAGGACTAACCACAAATAAGAAGTTTTGCAGTCTCTTTAAAGAGAACAGATCTAATAATTTTTGGGCTCCATTCAAAAGCCACTCAGATCAGTGGGAGTCTTCCCTGGAATTTCAGCCAGTGTTTGATCTGGCTCTCAAGAACATTTCTTCTTGTTTGAAAGTGTCTAGTAAGAACAACTGAACTCTTGGGGATAAAGTTACAAATTTATGTAGTAATTGAGTAGGGTTGTTTCACTACATTGTTACTAGGAATCAGTAGCTGTTCCAGCTACCTTTTTTTTCCTTGTAAGATATAGTAGTTACTGCACATTGCTCTATTTTATGAGCATGATACATGTATCTATAGAATTTATATTAGTTATCCTATAAATCTGGTGCACTGACTTCAGTAGTTGCAGTTTTAGTGTGCATTCAACAGGGGCAGCTCAACATGCATATTCATTAAGTCATCTACTTTACCCAGCATAACAACCTTTGTGGAAGATCCATTTAGTACTGTACTGTATAGAGGGATCATTCCTCTGCAGAGTTTCTAGTTGTTTTCCTTTGTTACTTGTTTTGATTTTCAAAGTTGTCTTCTTGTCACTTGCACCGTATATATGATTTTTCGATTGTCTTGGAGGTTTTCTATTTGCTTCGCTCTGTAGTCATTGGATCCTCTGTTAGTGATCTTCCAAACAATGGAGCTGGTATTTTTGAACTAATAGGGTACAAATTTCTTCAGTTGCATTTAATGACTAAATGCATGGCTAAATTTGCTAGGCTGTTTGGGCAATGTACATGAAATTTATTTTTTTCCTTTTTCTCCTTCACTATTCTCTTCAAGGGCTAATAAAACTGCTTTTCTGTGTTTAAAACTATATTCAGCCATGGAGAGGGTTTAATGTTTATGTCTGATAAACAGATAATGTTATGTGTGAGTTTATGTGTTTGTGGTATTGGCTGATTATTAGAAATAAATATTCACATGTATATGAATGCATGAATACCATAATTATGAGAGAGTAGAAGAGGGATGCAGCTAGATACAAAGTATTTGTTCTTAAGCTTTTATGTTATGTGCTTCTCTTCACTTCTCCTTCTAGGAGTGCAGAAATATGGTTTGTGTTTGCTTTGAGAAGGAATACAAGGACTGCTTAAATTGCAGCCACAAAAACTTATTACTTTTTGCATTTCCAGAGCAAAAGTGCAAGAAAATTAAGAGCAGAAGGAAATACTTTTGCAATTAAGCTTATAGAATAATAGTACAGAAATACATTTGAGCAACCTAGAACTTGCTGCCGAAAGATGCTGTATGAGTCAGAAGTTTAGCATGATTTCTATGGACACTCAAACTTTAGGGCACTTCACTTCTAAATTCAGATATAAGAAGCAGCTTTACCTATTGAAAGATAATTCCATAATTGCCAATTTCATGGTTTCTTGCCCTTTTCTCTGATGCTGGTCACTATCATAAAGAGGGTATTGGACTAGATGAATTTTTCTGAATCAGTATGACAATGGCTGTATTTGTTATTGTGAGGAAATGATGATTTCTGCTGGTATCTTACCAATAAGAGCATTTCTAACAGGTATGCACTAGAATGAAAAATTGTATTTGAAAATACACATTGTGTTGATTTTAGAACACACAACTTTAACATGCAAATTGATCAGTCTGGTTTTTATTGGAGAAAATTTAAATAATTATTTGTACCTTTTTAAAGGAAACGTGATTCGGAGTTCTGGTCAAGCTAATGAAAATTCAGAGTGAGTAAATAATGCACAATACAGGATGGGTGAAGCATTTCAGATGAGCAGCTTACAATCTTTTCAGGAAAACAAACCTGAAACTTCTCCTAAATTTCAAATTTTTATCACAATGATATTAGGTCTATAACTTGGGCTTCTAGGCCATGCGGTAATACAAATAAGACATGGTAATAACACTGGTAAATATATATTTTCAGGTTGTTTACTCTCTTCCCAGCTTCAGTAGTAGCAGCAGAACTAACAGTCCTTTTCAAGTAGAGACTAATGCACCAGAGATGACTAGATATGCTTCATGGGAAACTTTCCTGCAGCGAGTTATGCGTAGGGTTTTGGCAGCCTTTTTTTTTTTTTTTTTTTGTATTTTATTCTTCTTCTGTAAAAACATTCTCCACTAGGTGTCCCAAGTACAAGGAATGTAACTTTTATGTCTTCTAGTTTTAAACTTCGACTGTTTTCCCCAAGTCAAGCATTCCTCATACTGTTATATTTGCTTACAGTTAAAGGATTTATTGTATTCCTGAATAAGTAGTTCTAGAAAATGGATAGCAAAAGCTAAAAAACCACTTAACATACTTTAAGTAATCTTCTTCTTGATTCCTGCCTCATATCCTTTTAAAATTGATCTCCAGGATATCACCAAGGCGTCTATAAACAGTTAGCCGCAGAAAGAATTTTGTTAGGGCTGTCCTTAAGACTTAAGGAAAAAGAAATATTCAAACCTTATTTTAGAATACAAGCTAATCCCCCTGGTGCATTTGAATCCAAGATAATTCTTGAAGCTTCCAGAAATTTGTGAGAAAGAGAACCAAAATTTTCAAAATTTTACATAAGAATATGCATCAAACCTGTAGATCGTCGAACATGCTAGCATACTTCTCTGCTGTGGAGTAAACAACTTTCATTAATGAGGCCTCATTGTCACCTGTAAAAATATTTGGCAAGGACCTTGAATTGTCATTGCAGATTCAAAGGCAGGAAACAATAAAACATATATATATATACTGTGTGCCATTTGTGGGGACAGAACAGACCGACGCAAACTCCTGCTGAGAGGGAGCCAAGATGATCAGATCTGCTTGGTCGTAATCTTTATTCACTGGCAAGCTTGCAGTTTAGAATGTCAAATTATTAGGTCCTTCTGGCATGTTATGATTTTCTTAATTATAATAAGTTTACAGATTTTGTTGATGAGGTCACCACAGGACCATAGAAAAGAATTTAAATCCCTAATTGCTGAGGAACAGTTAGCAGCAAGAGCACCTTTACAAACAGCTCTAGATGCTGCAGTTACCCTGTTACAGTCAGTGGAAATATGTGTGGTAATGAGCCGCTGTCTTCTTGGCTCTGGAGTTCTGAGATCCCAGGAGCTGTGTAGTCATCAGAGGAGGATCTTCTGTTTGGATGATGCAAATTTGTTCTGCCTGAAAAAGGGTGATGCCCTTCACACTTAGCAGGATTTACTGATGTTTTCTTTTCAATGTGTGTATGACTGCAGAAAAAGAGAACAGAATTTTCTGAGAGCTGGTCTATGTACAGGGTAGGAGAAAATAGAGAAATTTCTTCTTTGGGATAACAGAAGACCCTAGTACCTGCTCAAGGTGTTATGAAATACTCCATTTCTTATTGATTTAATCTAGTAGCAATCCTGACAATTCTGTCTTGAGTTACCATTTTACCATGTTTATGGATTTGAGTAATTTTTCCTTGCATTTCAAGCTACCTTTTCTCATTATTGGTATTGAGGTACTCAGAAATATATATTTCAAAATCAGAGAATGTTGTCGTTTGCTTCATACCTCTCTCCAACTGTCTTATCTTCCCCATTGACTTCACTTTTCCTGGAGTCTGTTCCTAGAGGAAGTGAATCTTCTCTGTGATCTACAAGAGGGGAGGAAGTTACTCATGGATAAGGAAGAATTTCTGTTCGCACAGTTTCATGATTTTCCCATAAAAAGAAGGGCTTGAGAGCCCTCCTTACTTTCATTACCCTGTTCTAATTCAGAAAGACCTCCAACACTTTGTTATATTTTCAGATAATAGTAAATACTTGACAACACCTATAGATCAATTTGCATTTTTTTGTATGGCAGTCTTCCTAACTGTATCTATGCTAGATAGCAACATTACCTGGAAACATCTCATAGACTCAATTTAGACATAGGGTTAGCAGTTCTCTCCCTGTTTGCTTCTGACACAAAGACCCTGGCAAAGTAAAGAGAAAGTTATTTTTTTACAAAGACCATGATAACCTGTGTGGTTTAGAAGTAAGTCTTCATGATATTCTCTGTTTATGTAATTCATATAAGAAGAACATAATGTCTTCAGGAGGATAGACCTAAACTCTAGGTAGCCTATAATGCTCTTTCCGACACCTTACCAGCATATGTCTCGGGAAGAGCGCCGTTACGGAACAACTAAGTGGTGATACTTCACCAGAATATCCTCCGCCTCCAGGAGCTGACCCTGAGACGATCTCAGATGTTTAGAGCATGGTGGCAATAACACCGAGGTTGTGGGTTTTATCCCTGTATGGGCCATTCACTTAAGAGCTGGACTTGATGATCCTTGTGAGTCCCCTCTGAGAATATTCTGTGATCTGAGTTATAAATCAGAGACAGCTTCTTTATAGTTAATATGTCTACAGGGATTTCTTGAACTGGTAAAGGCTTTCCTGGAATTCCTGAAACTTTTGTCATTCATCCTGTTTTCCTTATCCAGGCCTTGAGTTCTTGCTAAAAAATGCATCCCTATGGATCTCATTTGTTTGCATAATTTCACTAATCATCTGATTAGGGAGACCCTAATCTCAGTGTTTAGATGTTTCAGTCTTTTGATGTCAAAAAAAAAAAAAAAAAAAAAATTTCTAGATTTTCCATCAGACTCCTAATTTGTTTGTTGTGACGTTTATCTAAAGATTGCCTAAAAAATTTTCGGAGATTATAGAGCTTTATGTTAAGGTAACTGGGCCCAGAGTGATACAGTTCCATCAAGTTGGAACAAGAGCTTTTCTTCCTCTTTGAGAGGCATCTCACTGGCAGATTTATTTAAAGTTGTATGGACTATTAATTAGAGGAGTCTTCCATGATATGTACTTCTTCTGTAAGAGCAATATTTTGCAGTCTATTTTTAGGGTAGCTCTAACTCCCCACTGTGTTTAGATCAAGTCTCTGCGTTTCAGCCATTAAACAAACATTACAAACTCTGAATGAGAAAGAAAATCTACTTGCTTAGACAGCACCAGAATGCATTTGTTGTCCATGACTTCATAATAATGCGTACCATATTGTGGCTAGCTTTTCTTTCCCTTTATTACAAACCATGACAGAGATTGTGTGCT
Source organism: Dasyornis broadbenti (assembly GCA_013397935.1). Classification (NCBI taxonomy): domain Eukaryota; kingdom Metazoa; phylum Chordata; class Aves; order Passeriformes; family Dasyornithidae; genus Dasyornis; species Dasyornis broadbenti. The sequence goes on from VZRN01002074.1 coordinate 3,066,889, forward strand.
GCAATGAAGAAAGACCTGAATGTAGCTTTACCGTTTCCTCTTCCAGGCACAGAGATCAAGGCACAACCTTTGCCAGGTGCATATTCCTTTACTGATGCTTTGAAACCTGGGAGTACTTCATGGAGGCACATAATCCTTGGAATGAAGAGCAGACGCGTCAAGAAGCTGTATTCAGCTTTTCAATAATCACTAAAGTCTATTTTGCTTTCATTTCTGGGCATTTCTGTAGTGCTTACCAGCTCAATTACTTCTGTGATTCTTTTGAATGTGTTTACACTTTGCATGACTTTGAGAAAAGTGTGATTGTTTCCTCAGCCCTGGGAATCACTTATGGCCTCCAATACAGAGGAGTAAGCCAAACCAATGATATGTAAATTAACTGCTTGTTTTACCCCAAAGAAACCATATTTGGATGAAATATAATTCTGAGTATTCTAATTTTGCTTAATGCTCTGCTGCAGTGGTTGGGAGAGTTAAATGGTATAATCTTCAGTACTCATCAGAAGCTCTGGGCAAGGAATGACTATTTTATGGCTTATCAATCAGTGGCTGCCAAAAACTTTGCAAAGAAAACAAATTTTGATTGGTTAATGTATGCATTTCTCAAGAATTCTTACCCTCTGAGCATAATATATTGTACTGAACAGGTGAGCAAATAGCAGGTAGCACATTAAGACAAATGTGACACTTCACCATCTACATTTTTTTGGTAGAAAATATGTACATCTTTTCTTTCTAAATAGACTTTATAGAACATCTGTATGAAGAATGGTTCTAAAGTACTCCTGTGCAAATATGTGGCTGTGTCTAGCTAGATCCTGATTTCAGAATGGCTGGGGTATGTAAGACTAGCTCTCCCATCATTAATAGCAAAATTCCAATATCTCCTTAAAGCCTGTGGATCTTTAAAGCCTGTGGAGGTAACTTGCCAAGCTATCTTCTGCAGCCAGCGCCATTCATGTCAAGATACTGGTGCTCTGGGGCTGTGTTCACTGGCGCTACCTTCAGCCTCCTAGAAAAGCAGGATTTGGTTTCTCTGGATCCAAACAGGCTTGCCTCAATAGCTTTGTCGCTATCATTTGTAAGAACAGAACTATCAAAATGACAATGTGTGGGCCAGCTGAACCAGGTGGCTGCGCAGTGTGGCAGAGAAGGTCACGCTGCTTGTGCTTACAAGCACCAGCATCAGCTGAAGTCAGAGCAGTTGAGTGAATGGTGTCTGCAGCTGAGGGTGTTGTGCCTTTGCTGAGAGGCATGTCCTGATTTAGGAATGGTACTCTCCAGTTCAGTGTCCCCACCAAGACTCTCTAAACCACACACCGATCTCTCTTGCTCCCCCGTTTTCCCTTCCCACCCAACACTGCAGCAAGCTGGAGAGGAGAATGGGAGGCACCAAAAGGTAAAGTTCACGGGTTGAGATAGGAACAGTTTACTGGAAACAGCAATGAGATAAGAAAACAAACAGTAACAGCAGCAATACTAATGACAGCAGGTACAGGGAAACAAATGATTGACATGGGGAAAAAAACCCCAATAACAGACAATGATGGGCAAGGCAAATGCTACTTGTACGAGATAACTTTCTGCTTGCAGTTCCTTTATATGAGAGAGGTACTTAACTGGTCAGATTTAGATAGTCTCCTATATCTTCACCCCATCAAATGATAAAAAGTAGTAAGGTTGCAAGAGAGTATTTGATCCCATTGATCAAATCCAATACATCCAATATCTGAACTTCTTAAAAAAACATTTAGTAAAACATCTTTCTAAAGAAATGGTCATTTAGAGAGTGTTTTTTAACACAAAAATTTTAGAAGATGAGCCTGGTGATTGTAGCAGCCATTGTCAAGGTGTAAGGAAATCTAACTTGCATGGCAATACACTAGCTAGAATTTTCCAGAAATTAAACTGTTGTATTGAATTTCAGCATAAAATACCATGTAATAGGGTGAAGCCTATTACTTATTTTCACCTATTAGGTGATTTACTTTATACAGATTAAGTATCACATTGGAAAAACATTCAGACATTTAAAAACAATTAATGGAAAGTTCTGCCTCCCTAAATCATCATGTTCCTGGTTAATTTCATCATTTTCCTATCTTACTCTGATGCATTTCAGAACTTACAGTCATACCAGGTAAGGTAAGCCAGAGAGGTCGCTGGAGACAGAAAACTCTTCTAAGTGTGGATGTTGCAGGAACTCCAGCTCATTCCAAAGTTTTCCTTTGGAGGGAAGGATGGTGCAGCTCTGTATTCAGCAGCTGTTATTTTGGAACTGACCATCCAAGATAAGTGGGATAAAATACCTACTTCCACAGGGATGTGAAGCCCAGATCGTTTGGAACAAAGACAAATGTATCAACTTTCAAGAGAGGTAAATATTTCAAAAGCAAGGTGGGAAGAAAGGCTGTGTTGAGGTAACCTTGTTGAAAATATTTGGAGCAGTGAAGTTGTGTTAAAGGCATGGATCTTATGTGTTAACAAATGTAAAGGCAGATGTGTGCACATCTCCACTTTCACAGTCCTGTTGTCTTCGATTGCAGCTATCACTTTCCTCAATTGAAAATGCATATTGGTAATTGTAAATCCATACATGATATTCTAGAAGAAAGACAAAACTGGAAAAACTTAGTGCCCTCAACCCACTGATTTGCCTTCAGCCTTATTTTCAGCAACAAAAGGAAATAAGTCTTAAAACTTTACATAAAGCTCTCCTACTGTATTTACTGTTATTCCTGATTCATTAAACACTTTTTTGCTGAAATCAAACTTGTGGATTTATGCAATGGTTGCTGTAGTATCTGGAAAGAGACATTATTCTTTGAGTCAGTAAGTCCATAAATATAAACTGTAAGCTCGTGGCTCTTCAACGAGAACACCTGATTGCAATAGATGAATCAATAAGTGATCAGAAGCTTTTCTCCTACTTCAATGTAGGATTGATTTTCCTTGATTAGTTTTGGTGTGTCTTCACCCCATATTAGCCTAAGTAATTTGTAGCCAAATGTGAAGATTTTAGCTGACCTTTGTTCAGTGCCAGCAGAGGTTTCAAGGGAGTTATTGTAGGCAGGTGAACTGCTTGTGTGGAGAATTGTTTGCTTGGGTTATTTTTGTACAGCTGTTACTCAGGTGTTTTGAGGAAAATCACTTGATGGCTTAAAGAAGAGCTGGCTCATTCTCCTAAATCTGGAGGGGAAAAAAATGTATTGTGGAGAGATATTCAAACATTTTCAATCCTTCAGTGATTCAGTTTCATCATCATCACAGAAACTTGACTGCTTCCAGATGGACATGACTAAAAGCTTCAGCAAACTCAGGTTAGTGAGTTTCTAAGGGGGAATTAGAAAAGTGAGATTCTGCATGTATGGAAGGCTAGCATTGCAACTGTTATAATGTCATAACTTTATGAAGATATCTCTGTGGCCATAGGTTTAAAAAAATGCAGGTAGTTATTAACCTCTGGTAAGGTGAGTGGTTTGTGTGGGTGGGTGGATTAAATTAAATTCCATTGTGAGTTATTCTTCTGTCCTTCTTCTGAAGATCTCTCTTATCATCTCAGATCTGTTACTCAGAGTGTGTGGGATGATGGCTGGAGTAAAATTGCTTTTTTTATCTGGATGTAGGAGGTTTACCACTGGCTGTGGTTATTTTATGAGACATTTTTGTGGTAAAAAGTTGGTGCATGGGAACAAAGAGAAGTTTATTGAATCTCAAGGTAAATAGAGGATTAAGAACTTCAGCAAGTGTTATTGTTCACCGCCATCTCCCATATAGTCTTGTGGTGCTGATTTGCCACAGGGAGAGTGTGTAAAATAAGTAACCGGGGGTGACAAAACCAGGATCTGAGTGAAAATCCTGAATAGTTATGGTTACTGGGGTTTTATCTTGTTATGGAAGTTGCTTTTTCGTTTGTATTACTTGGTGATAAAGACTGGACTGGTACTCTGATCTCCTGAGTTGGACTAGTATTCTGATCTCTTGTGGCATGCAGATATAGCAGCTCATAGCCCACACTGTAGTGGGAAATCCTGAATAATGGTTCTCAGAGTCTCAATTGCAAGAACTTTGATTCTCAGTGGAGTGGTAGGAAACAGACTAATGTAGGGCAAGAAGACGTATCAGTGAAGTATTATGTCCCAAAGAAAATTATAAATAATCTATGCAAATGTGCAAGATTAGTGATCTTTTCCTCTTGAAATACAGTCTTTTTATGATGGCTTGTTTGCTTACATAGGCTTAAAAACTCTCTCCCCTGAAGCCAAGGGAAGAAGTTTCCCTGACCAGTAGAATTAAACCTTTGCCATATTGCATGTGCATGCTCAAATACTTAAGCACTTTTGCATGAAGATTTCTTTGTGATTTTTAATGTAGAGGTGACGTATTTTGAGGTTTGCTTTCAAATAGTCGGTTGCATATTTAAAATTATACTACTTCAATGAATTAAGTTGTCAGCTTGTTTTTGCTAGCAGCTTGACTATTTATGGTCAGAGTTTACCTGTTGTGAGAAGTCAGACTAGGCTTTGGATAAGCATAGACCAGATTTGTTGGGTAGCCCAAACAATTTCTGCATGTAGAAAAATATATAAGAAATTATAGAATATCCTGAGCTGGAAGGGACCAGCTAGGGTCATCATAGTCCAACTCCTGGCTTGTTGAAGGACACTCCCAAGACTCACACCATGTGCCTGACATTATTGTCCAAATGCTTCCTGAACTCTGTCAGGCTGGTGCTGTGACCACTTCCCTGAGGAGCCTGTTCCAGTGCCCAACGACCCACTGGGGGAAGAATTTTTTTCTAATATGCAACCTAAAGCTCCCTTGACACAACTTCAGGCCATACCCTCAGGTCACCACAGAGAACAGATCAGTTTCTGTCCCTACGCTTCCCCTCACAAGAAAGTTGTGGACAACTGTGAGGTCTCCCCCCAGTCTCTGCTTCTCCTGGCTGAACAAACTAAGTGTCCTCAGCTGCTCCTTCTATGGTTTCCCCTCTAGACTCTTCACTATCTTTGTAGCCCTCTACTGGATGATCTCTAATAGCTTTACATAATTTTTTATATTGTGATGCTCAAAACTGCCCAGAGAACTTGAGGTGAGGCTGCCCCAGTGCAGAGCAGAGTGGGACAATCCCCTCCCTTGCCCAGCTGGCGATGCTGTGCCTGATGCCCCCCAGGACCCTGTTGGCCCTCCTGGCTGTCAGGGCACTGCCGCCTCATGTTCAATTTGCCATTGACCAGAGCCCTCTGGTCCCTTTCCATGGGACTGCTCTCTGCCCTTTTGTTCCCCAGTCTGTACATAGATCCAGGGTTGCCCCACCCCAGGTGCCAAACCTGACACTTGTTTTAACATCTGCTAGTTTGAGTGTGCTTTAACAATAAGGTATGTTTTGTTCATGTTTCTACTGTAAAAAGTTTCTTCCTTTCAAAGTGAATTTGTGAATATCCTTTACATGATCTTTGTTTTCTGCAAATGAGCTGAAGAAGGGCACAGGACCTTAGTTACATCAGAAGAAATCTTGTTCTCTGTTACTGGCTGGTTATATCTTCAAGTCCAAGTGAACCAGGGGTTAGGTTTAAGTGGCAGGGAAGAGGGGAAACATATATAGCTGGACCTAAGATTTCACAGTGGGAGCAAGAAGAGATCAGTATAGAATTCCAGCTAGGGAATTTTAATCTGTTAAAAAGATGACCACGATGTTAATTATTTGATGATAGATGGTAAGTTTTTTCATTTTTAAGAAATTGCTCAAAGGCTAGTGTAATAAAAGCTCTTCTTTTAATAAGGAATCACTGGGTGAAATTCCTTGGCTGGTGTTCTGGAGTAGGTAACTCTAGTGAATCACACTTCGGGCCTGCAGAACAGAAGATAGCCTTTCTTCCTTGGGTCCAAGCCAGTAAAAATATCCTTGCTATGGATTTAGCAAGTGAACAGTTGTGTACAGATTTATTGAAGCTATGATAGTTTTTACATAAAGCAGAGAAATGGAGGCACTGGTTTTTGCATTATTGTATTCTATTGACCTCCATTGCTGGTGGTCTAGAAGGTCATCTAAAGAAATAATCATATAGAAAGCTAATAAAGTAAAAATTTTCGGCTTTATGACAAATCTCTACATGTTCGGGAGGATAAAGAAATGCTTCTTATCAGAGTTTTAGAAACAATGGAATCTCTTTCTTTGATGGCAGAAAAGATCAATTGAAATTTTCCATCCTGTACACATAGTCTCCGACGTAACACTCTCAATCAAGAAAAGTGGGTATTTTTTTTTTTTCCCTAAATTAGCTCATTGATTAAGGGAACATGATGATCTCTCTAAAGTGAAAGATAGTATTAGAAAAAAATAGCAGTCAGACACTGAAGAATAGCTGTGGAACAAAGAAAATGGGGTCAAGTGTGGTTGGAAACATGGTCTTGGTTAAGAACTTTTATCTTTCTATCTTGCCTAGCTTTGTGAAATAGAAGCGGGTCTGCAAAATAGAAATTTACAGCATGGTCTATGGTAAAATGGAGAGTGCTGCATTTTGAGAACTTATTTTTGTATGCTGGAACACAACATTAAAATGCTAAAAGCCTTCAATATAAGGTGGCTCATCTGCTGATCAGTCATTCTAATGTAGCTCTGCTGAAATCAACTAGTGAAAATCAGTCTCCTTTTAATTTGTCAAATTGGGAGATGACTGCTTTTTTTTTTTTGGTATTGTTTTATGTATATTGCAATATTTTGGAGAATGTACTGGTTACAGCTGTAGAACATTTTGTAGAACATTCTAGAGTCAATGTTCAATTTAAAAGATGTATTACACATTAGAAACATTTAAGATTAAAATGGTTTTTTTTGGCCAAGTAAATTACTATAGTGCCATTTAAATCCGGAACAGTATTTACAATATAAAAGAAAAATCTTTGGGGTTTTTTGTGCTTCTGGAGACCTAAGCTTCAGGAGGCTTTATAGCAATACATGTTCTGAGGTAAAACTGTATTTTTATAGCTAAATTCCCAGAGTGGGAGCTGCCTAACTCTCTGAATTAATACTGTAGCTAAAGCACTATAGGAGACAAGAAGGAATAAAGTTCTTGGAGAATGAGGATGATTAACAGAGCTACACTTCTTTGAGTGTGCGCAGTCTTTAATCAGCCTTCGGATATTTGCACTTTACAGTGTTACTCAGCCCATAATCATATACATGAGTATTTATAATCTGACAATAATGGAAGATTAGCTGTAACTGAGAACCATTCATTTTAGTTGTGACTCCATTCAAATGAAGGGAAAAGCGTCAACCCTTCTGTACTGGACTGTGCTAGGTAGCAGTGTGGGCGGTTTCCCGAGCTATGTGGGTGTTGTGGCTTTCTGTTTTCCATCTGATTGCTTCATCCTGCTCTTTGTTTCAATTTTTGTACTTTGCTGTAGTCATGAAGTGGTTGCACACATAAAGAGGAAAACAGGTAACATATTCTTACATTTCTTTTAATATTTTTTTTACTCTTTGCTTCCTGTGCAGGACCAGTTGAATAACTGTTGTCAGCACTTCGGTGCAGTCTGGGCTGATGTGCTTTCTAATGGCTGTAAAGAGAAAACCCTTGTGCTTTTAAGGGCTCATTGGAGGTGCCAGAAATACCCAGGAACTGATAGTCAAATGTATTTAGGAAGCTAAAACCTAGTAAATATGATTACAAATGCTTAAGCCCTTTGTGAAAATCTCAGCTTTGTGATTTGAGGCATGTTCTTCTCTCCCAAACACTGTGTACGTGTGATGGAAGAGGAGGGTAAAGCATCCTCCTTGATATGGATGGGGAAACTGGCAGAATGGGAGCCTCTCTGATAACGTGGTGAATTGAAGAGGCCATCCATCAACAGATGGAAGTAGAATTAGGGAGGTGGCAGCCAGCAGGAGAAAAGGGCAAGGAGGCAAGACTGCAGGCTCCAATACTTGATGTTTGATACTTGAATTTCAGCATCAGCTGGAATTCCATGCATTGTCTTGTTCCAGCTCCCTCCTCTAGTTAATTGGTTGAGGGAGGAGACACCCTAAACAAATTAGCTCTCAGGACAAGAAATTCAGACAGTGTAGATTATTTCATTCAAACCATTGGAAGTGCATATCAAAACAGAAAATTCTGACAGCTTCAGTGCTGCTGTATTTCCTATGTTATCTAAAGCTTCATACTGTTTCTAGAGTTCCTACTTTATCTGCCTTTTCAGAGACATTTGTGAGAAGAACAGGCAGTCAAGATGAAAAATGGGAACATCAGTGTTTGTATGATTAAGCTTTTAGGGAACTAGAATTAGTTTCAGCCATAGTGTTTGCATTTACTTGGACTGTTTAGCAAACAGTTAAATCTCTGATACACTTGCTGCTTCTACTTGAAGAGATATTTGCAAAAGAATGCCTGAATGAGATCCCTCATAAGTTTTTGCCCTGTTTCCTTCTTGGTAGTTAAAAACCACAAATATCCCTTTGTCTTTTGCTGCTATCGCACTGTAGTCAGCCTGTTGCCTGGCTATGTGGGAATCTTCAGTTGCAGTTTGGAGGAAGATATGGGCAGTCATGGGCGCCAGCAATATCAGATAAAACAATTTGAAAGAACTGTGGAAAAAGCTTTGACATTTCCTCAACATCCCTGACATCAATTTTAATTTCTCATATTTGCTGCCTGTAAGCCTTTTGCTGGCTGAGAAAAAGAGGGTATTGTCTCTCATCAACAGCAGGACTGTTTGCCAGCCCTTTGACTCGACAGGGGAATTTTGAGCTTCTGCAAAATTTGCAGTTGAGCAGATGGACAGCACACAGGAGGCCAAAATGACACAAAGGGGGCCCTTAGTTTGTAGAGCACAGTCTGGATCTGTCTCTAGATTATCAGCTTTGTGCCCTCTGCAAACAAGGCTGATACAGAAAAAAGTGTACAGGACTGAGTATGAAAGAAAATACTGTGATGTGTAAGAGCACAAAATGTGGGTCAGGACTTTTAAACATCCTCCCTAGTTCTTCAGGCTGGATAGGGAATGTGAAAATTGGAAGACTTATACACAAGAAGCTGTGCTGTGCTTTCTTACTCAGCACACGCCTTGCAGTTAGCAAACACACAGATAGCTTTTGAATTGTTTCCACCAAAAAATGTCAAGGCACATCACTGTGACCTTGCATTACATAGGGTTCCTTTCTAGTACAGCTTCACTTCAGATTTTCTGAGCAGAAAGCCCTCGCATGTGGAATCTGGCTAAGACTTCACACAGTGACCCTGAAAAAGTGATTAATGCAAGAGGGTAGCCTTTCCTTTTCAGAATTAGGAATAGAAAAGAAGTTAATTCACAGGAAAGGGAACAAAAAGGAAAAAAAAAAATTAAGAAACACACTGAGGCTTAAGAATTCATTTGGTCGTCTCCCTCCTCAAAGGCTTCTTCCTTCCTTGGAGGCTGAGGTATTGGCACTTGACCCACAGGACCTTGAAGGAGAAACTCATGACAGATTGTTCCCGAAGGATTTCTTTGATACTGTAGTCAAATAGTCATAAAAATTCCAGAGCTGCCGCTGGAAAAGCGGGGGGCAGGGTAGGAAGTAAGCTGAAAAAGGAGAAAAACTAATAGTAAAAAGGAGTCTGATCCTTTCCCCTTAGGACATGTGGATAAATTCAGAGGTCATTGAAGGAAAACTCTGAAATGTCAGTGATGTGGCATTGAAAAAAAACTCCACACAACCAAATCCACTGATTTTTCTAAAGCATTGCTCTTCTGGTGTAAAGTTTTAAAAATAAATTTAAAAAGTAAGGATTCAATTGACAGTATATTATATCTCTCCCCAGCAGTAACTCCCCACTTGACATTCTTCTGGAGACAAGATGTTAGCAGTGGCCTTGGCAGTGAAGTATTAACCCTGACCCTCAGTGATCTGGTTTCTGAGCTCTAGGATGTCAAGGTCCATGGGGAAATATATATGTCAAAAGGAAAACAAAAAGTTTCATATAACAGTAAAAGAATATCTAAAACATGATATTTTCTTTCTTTCAGCCCAATCATGTAATGCATGATTACTGAAACACCAGGCAGTAATTAGCCCCAAGGGGACACAGACTGGGAAATTCAGTCATCTTTTCTCCCCCTTTCTGTTTTATGGGGAGGGTCCCCAGGAGGAGAAATTGTCCTGCTTTAAGTCAACATGGAATGTCATTTTTACTCAGCAAAAGGAAAGCATGCCCAAAACTGAAATGAGATTGCCTATGTAGAAATTAATGAGCTTTGTTTCAACATGACCTGCAAAAGAGACATCACTGGTGAAATGACTTACTGTTACAATATCATCAATTGAATCAGATCAGGCAGTGATATTTCTAGATCAAATATAGGGAGTACCCAAGTCTGTGCCCAGAGGACTCAAAACAGGATTAATCTCAACTAATTCTAGATATCTACAATGTGGAGATTTGTCTGCAACAGCTCATTTATTAAAAGTTTAGGCAATGATAATAAATAATTGAAATGCAATTTTATTTATTTTATTTGAATCCTATTCTAGGATTAAATTAATTGTTGCCAGATAGTACCTGTTTCTCTCCCTCATCTCAAAAAAAATCCCAAAACAACAAACCAACCCAAAACCTAGAGTGAGCATCTTAAATGTAGTCAGCTGCAAAATAGGTTTGTTAAATTGATGTGTGTCTGATATTGAAGTCAGTTATGTTCCTTACTGATGCAGAGTAAAAGATAGCTGCTCCCAAATTTGTTTTGAGGAGCATAAAGTTTCATTTTGTACTCCACAAGGGCAGGCATTCAAGGTTCAGTATGGGTGGAACTCAAAATCTCTGCCCCAAAGTACTTGCAGGGTTAGACAGCAGTCCTATCAATGCACACCCAGCTTGGTATTTTATGTTGCTGGGATTTAATGGATGTTTCACTTGTTTGGTCAGCAAAACTTTTTTAAGAGCTTACTTCCCACATTACTTGACCTGAATCTCCATAAATGTACTGTTACATTTTCCAAGCCTGTTTCATTCTGGGAAACATGCAGTAACACTTCTGCTGGCCTCTTGAAATCACGGCCACACGTTTCTCAAGCAGGTGTTTGTATGCTGGAAATACTAATTTAAATTGATTATCAAATCACTTCTCCTTCACAGAATATTGGGTACAAGTGTGTTACTGTAGCAGGAAATTAGTCAACATTTGGGTTGAAGAACCTGTAGTACTGTTTCAACATGTGGTGTTAGATCCTCAGCTGCAGTAATACTGAATTACTTGGCACTTGCAACCTTTGAGTCAGGGCCAAAGCCTGATTGTGATCTGTACAATACATTCTACATCCTAGAAGTTACAGCACACAAAGCGACTGCACAATTTATAAGTCTTCCTAAAAGTATTTGTGAAAGCTTAGTAAAGTGCTGTGGCAATTAAAATAGCCCATAGGTTTACTAGTTCAAAATAAGTTTGTGTGAATTAGGGTTCCATTCCAAACTTCTGGTTTGTTGTTCATAAACTTCTGTAATATTTTCCTCCGTGTTCTGACTTCTTCCAGTCATCTTTCCTGCCGGAATATGGCTCTGCTGGTGTTTAATTGTGGACTTTTAACCACAATAACAGTTCTACTACTTTTTAGTGTATGAAAGCTAGGGGGAAAAGCCTTTCCTCTTCAATGACTCTTTGGATTTGTGCTTAAATGTTCCTCTAGTCAGTGAGGTGGGAGATAGAAAGCTGAAATAGCCCCTACTGTGGAAAAGCAGATTTTTTTTT